>JZKD02S2435469.1:0-12345 GCA_000966675.3 Picea glauca
GTTGTGGTATAGCTCACTTTCATCCCCGATTCTCATATGATAGATGGTATGGTATGGTATGGTTCTCATCTACTTCATTTGGCATTCCATGTATTGATACATATTTGGACTTGATGATATAAACTTGTATCATGTCGTAAAGTGGAAAACACATAACGATTGTTCATTGACATTTCATAATGTTATATGGTTTTATTTCTTTCCTCGTAGTACCTTAGGGAACATGTTATCTCTTAGAGGTGTGGCATCTCTTGTGTTGACTTTTATCATTGGGTGTCTAGACTAGATAATGTTATCCATATCCCAGCCATGCTAACCATTTTCCACCTCCATAATTCATTCATTCCATTCACAATGTTATCCTCATCATCTATGATTTCTTAAAGGTCAAAAGGAAAGGTCAAATCTAAAGCCTGCAATAAATAAAGCCACTAAGGCTAAGAGGTGAAGAGAAAAGTAAAAGATAGTGATTAAGCTTGAGTAATGCCCCTCGCTATGAAGTTAATATCCCTATCATGGTTTTTCTATGAATATCTAAATAAAATGGATGTGTTCAATAAATTGAACATCTAAATAAAAAGGATTAAAGGGGTAGTAAGAAACAATGTTGAGGATGACAACTCAATGATAAGCTCCCTCTAGAAGGAATTTACAAAGAAAAAAATCCTATCCAAATGAAGCTAGAAGATAATCAAATGACTAATAAGACCAATGCATGTCTAATACTCTGAGGTTCGTCACATGAACCCATTCCCCTTTCCCCTTTCATCATTATAAACCAGTATTACATGTCTTTCACCTAGATACTTAGGAAGTATGGGTTGTCTTAGGATTTGATGCATGCATAAGGGTTAACATTGTTCCCCATGGTAAGACTTAGAAAAATATTAAAACTAACCCCATTGTTATGATGTGCTAAAGGATGTCACTGGGTGCTACCAATTGATAGCTTGCTAAGAGGCTAGACCAATCACTTCGAGTGGATATTATGCATTGGGATCCATGTACAGCTCTTGGGCCATTCCTTGGATGGAGGAAGTAAATGTTGGACCATTTATGTGGAAGTTGGCACTTTTATTTAGGGATGCACCTCCTTTGGAGTATATTTGGTCCTTACATGTGATTTTTATATTGTATTTGACCTCTTCTAAGTGGGACATTGTACATTGCCATCATATTATCGGATTATTTTATTATAACTTGTATTTTCCCCACATTTTTGTCAGGAAAATGGTTTTGAAGCTCATGGTTTTAAGCTAGAACATGGTTTTACATTGTAATCGAGGATTCTTCTCACCTATCAAACGAAAAGTCCTCCTCCGTTTGAAATGGTTGGAGATTAATAAGCTTGGATATTGAAGTCTATTGAGTATCTATTTAGTATGTATTTTTCTTCTTATGAGTTTCTAGTCATTTTGAAGGGTTAGAATAATTTTCTTAGTGGTTGCTTCGAAGAACAAGGTTGTTACAAGGCCAAATAAGTGTTCAATGCTCCACTTGGAAGGGTTTTAAGGTAATATTTATCACCATCCCTTTGATCATTAAAGTTTCTTGCTCATGCATTAAAATAGGACATATAATGGATATTCTCTTTTGTTATTTTGCCCTTTAAGTTTACCTTGTTTAGTACCAAGAGAGGTTCCTCATGGACCAATCCTCCCTTGCAACCCTAAATAAATCCATCAAACCCTAGGTGGTGCTTGAGGGGAAATCTTATAGGTGCTTTTAAGCACTATCTCTCATAAACCCTAGGCTTCACTTGGATGTGAAGTGGTGACTCCATAGCTCTCCTAAGGCACTAGTCTTTTTGTTATCTTCAACCACCTAAAACCTAAAAGAAAAAGTTCTTCATTTTTTTTTATGTTTTTTTAAGCCTCATTGCATATCTTTATTTGATTTTGCAGCTGGCCATTTTTTTTTATTTTTTTCTATATTAAGCCAGCTCTTGAGGGTTTGATGGTATTTATTCCTTTCCATATTCATATAACCAAACCCTAGGGTAAATTTTAGTTGTGATTACAGGCCTTGACATTCAGTTGTTCCATAAATAAAATTTTCCTCAAGTTGTCAGTGTGTTATTGTCAGTTTGCACAACATTAGGAGCTAAAACTAGAGTTTATCTTCCCTTTTAGAATATCATTGCAAGATATATTACTTATAAGTTGTATCAACAATTAAATCACCATCAAAATCACTTCAATATTTGATTGTGACCTCGATCATTACCTCTATCAAAGGTTTATTAATTATTTGAACTGCAAAAATAAAGTGTTTCCTTGTTAGGATGGTATACAATTCTCTCTTGTAAACATTTTAGGATATCCTTAATCTCCATTACCTCTAAGATATGATTGATGGATAAAAAGTGGAAAATTACCCCATAAAACAGTAAATCGCTACACCTATTCTTAGCACTATCCAAAGGTTACTTAACTATCTAAAATTACAGAGGATAAGTTCATATCTTGCATTAACATGTGATCTATCCTTACAACATTTTGGTGTTTTCTTTTTCTTCATGTCCCACAAGTACAAATCAAATGAGTGGAATGGTTAAAGGATCTCATTATATGCTTGAACATTTCATAGGGTAATTTCGTTGTTTAATAGTACAGGAATTGAACGAATGGTAAGATAATTTTCGACACTTAATTCTACATTGTTAATATCCTTTTGATGGTTTGAATCCTCATTGAAGTTTGTCCTAGACCTCTGGTTAATAACCCTAACTGTTGTGATTTTAATGGATGTGTAATCAGGGATAGTGCATGACATCAAAGGCATCAATTTAGCATTGTATTATTTACAATACTTGGCTTAAATATTCACTATGGGAGTGGTGTAATCATATGAATTTATCATCAAAACTTTGTCCTTGAATGGTGCAACACTTCACTATTGTTACTTTAATGTAAACTCACACAAATAGTGTTATATATGTTGGTAAATTTTTTGACTAGAGTTCTATTACAACGCTAACGTTTATTATATGTGTGTGTGTGAGGTACAACATTTGAATGGGAAATATCTATTGTAAATATCTCTAAATGTGTTGTTGTTATAATGATCTATTTATTACTCCAGTATTTGTAAATGCTCCATTTATTACACAAACACAATCTAATTGTCTATCGAATGATAGTCCGCATGAACATGTTTGGTACCTTGCAAGTTTTATGTTGAACATTTACATTGTTAGTGGCTAAATTATGATGGATAGTACATGGGTATGATACAATTGCATACAATTTCCAAGCATTTATTGGGAATTATCTTCTCTTGTATTATCTCATGTTATCCCCTAGAGAGGTTTGTTATCCTTGAGTCAACTAAGTCTTTGTCCTCACTTGTCCTACCTCTAATGATAGGACTTAGTTTGACCTTATAGGAAATCCCTCCTTAGGTTAGAGACCCTAGGAGAGAAGAGTAGAAGAAAGGTAGTTGAGGTGACAGTGAGCGGCTTTCTTGTTTCATTGCCCCAATATCCCCCTCACAAGGTGGGACTTTCCCCAGATGTGAGTTTGAGTAACAACATTTTTGCGTTGTTGTTGGGGAAAAAGTCCATTCACTTGGTATACAAATTTTGGATTCAACAGAAATTTTGATGTGTAAGGTTCAAAGGTATTTATTAAGTTTCCTCATCTGGTGACTCCATGTTATAGCATGATCATTTTCCACTTCATATGCATTTATGCCCTATTGGCCTAATTCAAATACCCTTTCCCTACTTGCAGACTCAATCCCCCTTTATTTCTCCTCATAAATCATTAAAAAACACAATTTTTGGAGATGTACACACCCTATCAGTTATGCAACATGCGTACATATGATATTTTCTCTTCATTAGCCCGCGTATTCATTTATTTAGTTCAAAAAATATAAATTTGCTAAATTTTGGACAGGGTTTATGGTTTTCTTTGATCCTTGACCCCCTATTTCCTATGGATAACTACTCTAACCACTTATTTGGAGTATAAAAAGGAGCCAAGGGGTAGAGGAGAGATCATCATGTCATATAACACCATTATGTTGGCCAATTTCCATGTTTGCAAGCCCATGTTCCCAAGTCTTTTTTATTCCCTCTTTAAATCTGGAAACCCTATTTCCATCCATCCTTGCCATTCTATCTTGTTAGTGAGAAACTCCTTCTCTCTTTGGAGCTTATTGAGTGAGGAATGTTAGTAGGATTGAGTTAGTATTATAGAGGCCTAGGCGGAGGAATCTAGAAGTTTGTTCTGGAGTAGTACCGACAACAACTTCCAGTGAATTTTGAACATGTAACTTGTTGTTCATATCAATAATAGACCTCTCTTTATTGTCCTTCATTTGTTAATGTTTATTTTTTGCAAACTTTAGATACACTTAATGATGTGGAAGATAACATACTTACTATGCTTGATGTTTTAAGTTTTTAGTTAGTTATCATAACTACCTTCTATGTAGCCTAGTTCTTTTGTGAGTGTAAGTTGATTCAGAAAGTATTGGAGCAAGACTTTGGAGCATGGACTTGCAAAAGGGATCTACATCGAACTAAAGAAATCAGGTAGGTAATCCTTCCTCTCATAGGTAGTTAGTTAGTTACTGCTACTCAACTTCTATTGTTAGTTAAATATTTTTCTATTTTATTTGATCGCTTTGTTGTGGCTACAACCCAAAGCCATAGGAGTACATTCTTTATCAACGGAATTGATGAATCCACTGGGGAACATCTCATGTTTGGTTCATGTACGGTGCTTATCTTTTTTTTCTTGTTTTATTTATGTTTTTAATGTTGGGATTCGATCTTTCAGACCCTGGCCTTTATTCTCAATCCTTCAATCTAGTCTTTTTCAAGCCTTTCTTGAAATTATGGGTTCTATACATTATGTTCTTAAGTAACAAAAATGTACATACACTTCCTATATAAGGGAGGAATGCGTACATACACAACTTTCCTTGAAGACAAATGTGTATGTGTCATGTAAAGGGGTTTTTATTGCCTTTTTTGCTTGATCAAGGTCTTGTTTTGGTCTCTAAGGGTTCTCCTACATTCTTTTGTTTATGTCTGTATCTTAACATTTTTAGAAATTAGTCTTTGTTTATAAAACTAAAAGAAAAACAAATTTGTTTTATTCTTGTATGGTTTCAAGCCTTTTTTGAATTTGCTTTGTGGTGTAAAGAGTTCTCTCAAGTCTTTTGATTTATGGATTGGCATCACAGTCTCTTTTACAATCTGAAATTTTTGGTTGAAGAGCTACAATGTCAGTATCCTTTGCATTTCCATTTTTAAAAGAAAAAATAAAAGTGTATTTGTTTTAAGTTTTGATTTCTTTGCTTTATTTGCAATAAAATGAATAAGAGTTTGTTGTTTGAACAACTTTTGTTCCCTCGGTTTTTGTTGTCCTTGCATAACTGAAAGGGAAAAAGGGAAAAGTATTTATGTAGCATACTTTTCTTCCTCTTTCATTTGCATAAAAGTTATTTTCACTTATAGGTGTTTAGGGTTTCTTGGTAGTCATAGTTTTCAATTTTTAAAAATTAATCTAAAAGTTGTGCATTTTTCTAAAAGTTGCATTTCATGTATGAAAGAAAAGAATTGCATTGAAATTTGAAGAGCTTGCATTGAAGTGTTCATAAATGTTCATTTTCATTTGACGTATAAGCTTTGTTCTTTTTTTAAATAGCAATGTTCTTATAGTGTTTCCTTCCCACAAGTGTCATAAAATACCATTCATTTCATGATCATTCCTATTTAGTAACAACAACCCATAAAATAAATGCAAAATTAAAATTTGGTAGACTTTTTGTTACCAGGGTTCATCAACTAGTCTAANTGAGTAACAACATTTTTGCGTTGTTGTTGGGGAAAAAGTCCATTCACTTGGTATACAAATTTTGGATTCAACAGAAATTTTGATGTGTAAGGTTCAAAGGTATTTATTAAGTTTCCTCATCTGGTGACTCCATGTTATAGCATGATCATTTTCCACTTCATATGCATTTATGCCCTATTGGCCTAATTCAAATACCCTTTCCCTACTTGCAGACTCAATCCCCCTTTATTTCTCCTCATAAATCATTAAAAAACACAATTTTTGGAGATGTACACACCCTATCAGTTATGCAACATGCGTACATATGATATTTTCTCTTCATTAGCCCGCGTATTCATTTATTTAGTTCAAAAAATATAAATTTGCTAAATTTTGGACAGGGTTTATGGTTTTCTTTGATCCTTGACCCCCTATTTCCTATGGATAACTACTCTAACCACTTATTTGGAGTATAAAAAGGAGCCAAGGGGTAGAGGAGAGATCATCATGTCATATAACACCATTATGTTGGCCAATTTCCATGTTTGCAAGCCCATGTTCCCAAGTCTTTTTTATTCCCTCTTTAAATCTGGAAACCCTATTTCCATCCATCCTTGCCATTCTATCTTGTTAGTGAGAAACTCCTTCTCTCTTTGGAGCTTATTGAGTGAGGAATGTTAGTAGGATTGAGTTAGTATTATAGAGGCCTAGGCGGAGGAATCTAGAAGTTTGTTCTGGAGTAGTACCGACAACAACTTCCAGTGAATTTTGAACATGTAACTTGTTGTTCATATCAATAATAGACCTCTCTTTATTGTCCTTCATTTGTTAATGTTTATTTTTTGCAAACTTTAGATACACTTAATGATGTGGAAGATAACATACTTACTATGCTTGATGTTTTAAGTTTTTAGTTAGTTATCATAACTACCTTCTATGTAGCCTAGTTCTTTTGTGAGTGTAAGTTGATTCAGAAAGTATTGGAGCAAGACTTTGGAGCATGGACTTGCAAAAGGGATCTACATCGAACTAAAGAAATCAGGTAGGTGATCCTTCCTCTCATAGGTAGTTATTTAGTTACTGCTACTCAACTTCTATTGTTAGTTAAATATTTTTCTATTCTATTTGATCGCTTTGTTGTGGCTACAACCCAAAGCCATAGGAGTACATTCTCTATCAACGGAATTGGTGAATCCACTGGGGAACATCTCATGTTTGGTTCGTGTACATTGCTTATCTTTGTTTTCTTGTTTTCTTTACATTTTTAATGTTGGGATTCAATCTTTCAGACCCTGGCCTTTATTCTCAATCCTTCAATCCAGTCTTTTTCAAGCCTTTCTTGAAATTATGGGTTGTATACATTATGTTCTTAAGTAACAAAAATGTACATACACTTCCTATATAAGGGAGGAATGCGTACATACACACCTTTCCTTGAAGACAAATGTGTATGTGTCATGTAAAGGGGTTTTTATTGCCTTTTTTGCTTGATCAAAGTCTTGTTTTGGTCTCTAAGGGTTCTCCTAGATTCTTTTGTTTATGTTTGTATCTTAACATTTTTAGAAATTAGTCTTTGTTTATAAAACTAAAAGAAAAACAAATTTGTTTTATTCTTGTATGGTTTCAAGCCTTTTTTGAATTTGCTTTGTGGTGTAAAGAGTTCTCTCAAGTCTTTTGATTTATGGATTGGCATCGCAGTCTCTTTTACAATATGAAATTTTTGGTTGAAGAGCTACAATGTCTGTATCCTTTGCATTTCCATTTTTAAAAGAAAAAATAAAAGTGTATTTGTTTTTAGTTTTGATTTCTTTGCTTTATTTGCAATAAAATGAATAAGAGTTTGTTGTTTGAACAACTTTTGTTCCCTCGGTTTTTGTTGTCCTTGCATAACTGAAAGGGAAAAAGGGAAAAGTATTTATGTAGCATACTTTTCTTCCTCTTTCATTTGCATAAAAGTTATTTTCACTTATAGGTGTTTAGGGTTTCTTGGTAGTCATAGTTTTCAATTTTTAAAAATTAATCTAAAAGTTGTGCATTTTTCTAAAAGTTGCATTTCATGTATGAAAGAAAAGAATTGCATTGAAATTTGAAGAGCTTGCATTGAAGTGTTCATAAATGTTCATTTTCATTTGACGTATAAGCTTTGTTCTTTTTTTAAATAGCAATGTTCTTATAGTGTTTCCTTCCCACAAGTGTCATAAAATACCATTCATTTCATGATCATTCCTATTTAGTAACAACAACCCATAAAATAAATGCAAAATTAAAATTTGGTAGACTTTTTGTTACCAGGGTTCATCAACTAGTCTAATCTAGGGCCTTAGAATAGGTTGGATTGAAAACTCTCCCAGGCCTTTTAAATGAACATAGGAGTCTGAATTAGGGAGTGTTAAAAAATCCAATTGTCATATAGGTGTGTTTGAGGAACTTCAGCTAAATAAGAGGTCATGTGAGCGTGAGTAGCGTAGATTACCCCTCCAATACTTGTTCGAACATATGTGGATTGTTGTGTATATGGGGATTCCATAGGTACCATCTGGCCCCCTACAGTGCCAATGTTTTTGGGGCTTCAGGCTTAGCTACCCTACCCATACATAAAATATCAACTATCGATTGTTCCCCTGGATGTCGACTGCAAGTTGGTATTTGGTTACCCTAGTTACCATTCCTAAGTATCACATAGATGATTGCGGAGGGCTTCCCATGGTAATTGAGGTAAACATTGCATCACACTTGCAATACCCCTAGAGGATGCCCTATGAAGGGAGGTTTACTTGCACTAGGAAGGGATATTATGTGGAGTTCAAGGTAACTTCTTATCACTCCCTCGTTCATCAGTCTCGAGACTTAATCAACCCGTGCGAATTTCTAGAAGGTCCATTTTCCTTTGTTTGCTTGTGTTATTAGATTTTTAGGAACTTTTTAGTGGGGTGCTCTTTGTTATTAGTAAAATTTAGAATGTTAGTATTTAGCCATTTTGAATTGTTGATTTAAAGTGGCATACCAATCGCTCCATCAGTCTCGAAGGATTCAAGGTCTTTCTTTGGAAAAAGTGGAACCTCCACCACCTCCCTAAAGACATTGATTAGACAGAACTAGTTATTTTGAGCAAGTGGGTTCTTCTGAGTTAGTTGAGTCGAACATTTTGGATCCAAACACTTCTGCACCAAAATTTACTAGGGTTGTGGATCTTAAAGTCGAGGGGGTTGTCAGGTCGTTCAACCCTCCTCTAACTAGACCTCACGATCTAATTCTCGTGCAAATTCCTACTTCTTCAGAGCCGTATTACATTGCTAGTCTTCCTCTTTGGTGGTCCATCATGGATAATATCAGTGATGTGTCAGGTTTTGGGGGTCTTCATACCCCCATGTCATTTATCGTTGGGGGAGGATTCCTCACTCCACTACCCAAACAAATAAAATGACTCAATCCACAATGAGTGTGTCGGTTAGTAGCTCCATACCTATGATCATTGGGCCCAATCATCCCATGAGTGTGACACCACCTTTGCCATTTGTTTCAAATGATTTTATGTTTGGGATGCCGACTATGGGCATGCCCCATGTCTCGGCTAGTTCCAACCTTATTTTTTCTAACCCTAGTAGTGATGTGGGGAGTTATTCAACTCCTCTAGAAGGTGTTTAGTGGGGTGGGGATCATATCCCTCTATCACTTCTCTCACTTGGAAGTGGAGCTTTTCCATATTTTGGGCTCGTTTTTGGGACTAATATTTTTGTGGGATGGGGCAATCAAATGAGTGGAGGATTTCAATCCTTTGACATTCCTATGGGTTCAAACCCTTTCTCATTGTTTGGTGGTTTTGGGAGTAGCTTATTTCCATCATTCGAGGTACCATGAAGAGGCAAGCCCTTCCAAGTTCCATGGAATCATATGCAAGAGATGTTCTCTTCGCAAGGGATGCCAGCAAGGGGTAACCTCTTCCAATCATTTGGAAACTAGATTACTGGTGGTTTTCCTCGTTATGGTTGGGGGTATCTCGGTTCCTATTAGAACTCTAGCTAGTTTGAAAGCTCTTCCTTGTATCTCGGTGTCAGTGACAACCCATGACATTCTTTTCCAGGTTCCAACCAACTTGAGGCCTCCAACCCCGGTAGTTGGAATTTGATGCCACAACCTAGGCTTCATTTTCAGTAAAAATTGAATTTTATAGACTTATATAAGTTAATTAACGGCTCGGTGTGTCATGATATGACTTGGCCCCCGATCCCAACCAAACTACCTTCGAACTTTCCAAAATTCGAAGGGAAATATGGTGAGGATCTGGGAGATCATATGACAAATTTTCATTTATGGTGATATTTGAACTCATTGAACAATGATTCCATTTAACTGTGTTTATTTCAACACACTCTCATGGGAGTTGCCACAAAATTTTATATTGAATTACAGGGATCATCCTTTTGCAATTTCCATGATCTTCTGATAGTCTTTCTTAACCACTTATAGTTATCAATATGGTATGATGACGGTACATATTTATTATCTACACTTAGACAAGACAAATAAATTCATATCTCTGATCACATTCAGGAGTGGTAGAGACAGAAGAGCATGATTAAGGCTACGATTTCTCTTGATTTCCTCTTAGATTTGTTTTTTAAGTCCTTGTTGTCATATATCTCCAAGGATGTCTCTACTTTGGGGGTGACTACTGAAGAGGAGACCATATTCAAGACCTAACAGCTAGAATTATTTTACTCTTGGTCTGGGATCCTGTATGAAATTTTTCTCGACACACCGAGGTCAAGTGTTGACCCTCAGAATCCCAAGTCTAGATTGTGTGTCAATGGCATTGTGGGTTTCATAAGAAACCATGCCACATATTTGGTTTCTTATTAGATGAAGCATATGTCAATTCATCAAGCTGAGGTCAGTTTGGATCAAGTTGTGACCACTCCCACCCTCCGTACATCGAATTCACATGATGTGAAAATGATGAATCCAAAGGTTCCCTATCAAACCAGAGGAAAAAAGAAGAATAAGGGTAAGAAATGAGGGGGGAATAATAACAACACTAAATCTGATAATAATGTTAATGGGGTAAAAAAGGATAATAATAAGGTTAAATTTCCTTGCAATCTATGAAAATAGGATCACCCCATGCATCAATTCCCCAATATGGAAGAATCACAATGGTTGTTGGCACAACAATAGCCTGTTGTGTTAAGCAACCCATTTCCACAAGGACAATACATGGCTTTGGGCTCTTCCAGTAATGTTGGAAATGTGCAAGGGGGCACCCAGGCCCTTCCAAGATGGAAATGCCTCATTCATCCATATGGTGGGATCATATATTTTCATGTTGAATAGGGACTGTGACTATGGTAACCCTGAGTCTTCGTCGATAGGAAAATAATTTTCTAAACCACAAAATTCTCTCCATATAGAGAATCATGTGGGAGACGCAATGTCGTGCATAATGAAAGATGTGTACAAATGATCATCGCACAATCCAAATTCTAGAGCCACTCTGAACTATTCAATTGTTGAGGATTTCGCTCAGACATTGTGTGTGATTTCATCCTTAGAGGTTCTCCAAAATTTCCCTTCACAACAAAGTGCATTGTTGTCTACTATCGGAGTTGTTATCACTTTGTAATTCCCAGATTTTTTCAAGAGTAGAAGAAATTGACAGAGGTAACTTATCAAAACCACTTTTGAAACTGGGATCTAGCCCTGCCAGTTTCATAGAGGCATCTCTCTGTATGATTTAGATTTGTTTAGGTTTTTAGATATTAGACTAGTTAAGATAGTCTGAGTTTGTTTGTTTGTTTATAAAAATTAGTTGAAGAAATGCATTAAACTTCCATTGGGCTATGGGGTCTGTATTAAATATCAGAATCAGATGCATCTTTTTATGAGGTTCCTTCACAGGTAAAGACAATAAAACTGTTGGATCTATTGAGATTAAATAAGATGGATAAAACAGAAAAGGCGAGAAAGTCAACCAAACAAAGAAGTAGTTAAGAATTTCCTTAGTTAATATCAGATGAATAACATACAGATCGTTAAAATACCAGAGACAGAGTATGCAAGATAATTTTTTTTCTTTTCACTTCCTTTCAATGATTAGAATCTGAAAAACATAAGTGATTACAGAGAATAGAAAAATGTTTAACAGACAAAGAGAAACATCACCAACAATTCAACACAAGAATCTTGTAAATTGGACTGTTTTATTAGTGGTCGGTCCTTTTGAAAAGATTACACAAATATCTCCTTGGGTGCAAAAATCAACCCTCAATACTCGAAGGAAGAAGTATTTATCCAATAGTTTACATCTGATCCTATCATTAATGACTAGGATATTGTGGAGAGAATAGGGTTTTTCTATATTGTTCTTCTATATCTGTTACAATAATCTCCAAGCTAGGGTTTTCATACCCTCAACCCTTATTTATACTAAATATGTCTATCAGGAGAAGCATCTAGAGGAAGATCCTTCTAGAAGTGGAAGCTTCTATTAGGTCTTCTTACATCCGCCTTATTCTATTTTATTGAAAGGCCTTATTAATATTGACCTTTATTACAT
>JZKD02S2435469.1:12355-27736 GCA_000966675.3 Picea glauca
CTATTAGGTCTTCTTACATCCGCCTTATTCTATTTTATTGAAAGGCCTTATTAATATTGACCTTTATTACATTTGAATATATTGCTCTACCTATGTGTGGGTTAGGACCCTAACAAATAACCCCTCCAAAGCCAGACCAAGCATAGTGGGGAACACATATAGAGGGATTATCTTGGGATTCCATTGATCACATTTGTCACAGAGCTTCATGGGCCTCGAATCCATTCAAGGTCCTCAGTCATCTTCCAGAACAATTTCTTTCGATACCCTTGATAGGTTTTGGGCTTGATACCCTGCTCATTGTGGTCCACCTGACTATCGACTATACCCGCCTGGTGACTGTTCGCGCGGTGGAAACCTAGTTGCCTTTATCTTAGTGACTTACACAGGTGACTGCGGGGGTATACCACGGTACCTAGGGCAGACATCGGACAATGCTTTGTAGAGTATACCCAGAGGGTGCTTCTGTATTCAAGTTGCACTTGCACCGATAAGTTTATCTAGTGTTGGCTATTGTAACTGTTCTTCCAACTAGCTAGTGATCTGCTTGTCTGATCTCATAGGAACTTTTTCTAGTGTGTGGTGGTTTTTAAAAAATGATTATGGAAAGCCCTAGTGTTTCATTGATCTTCTCACACAGTGGAGAATCAGGAGCTTCGCTGGTCGCAAAGGCTTTTGGGCTTGATGTGGGTTGATATCAAGCCACCCCCATCACTGCTAAGGAGAAAACTAGACCAGCAAGGGTCTTTTGAGGTGACCGAGTTACAAGAAACTGTGCCTGAATCATCTCCGAGAGGAGAACATTTGATTCTAGAGGAACCAACCATTGCTGACTTTAGAGAGGAAGCTCTTGGTCCATATAACCCTCCAATCATTGATCTATCGACACCCATCGTCGTATAGGTTCGACCTTATGAGCGTCAGATAGTGTCACAAGCAGCGATGTAAACAAATGCTGCTACTTCTTTAGGGAATACTCATATTTCCTCTATGGCTGTCACTACAGGGGGTGTTCCACCTCCTAACCAACCGTCGTCGGTCCGGGCCACTATGGTATCGACTGCCTCTACCTTGGGAAATGGTCTGATTCCGTCTATGGCGACGATCACTACTCCTTTCACCCAGAGTGAAATAGGCCCTCCATTCTCATATGAGATGCCTGGCATCAGTACGAGCACTTTACTTTCCTACTCCACTCGACAGACTTTACGTCTCAGGGTGGGCATATCCAACGCTCCTATGTAAGGATCTATTGGGGGTACTTTAGCTTCCTATAATGATTTCCCTTATGGAGGGGGTCATATACCTCCTTCGTCCCCTTTGCTCGGCGGTTCTCACCAACATTCCGTCGGTCCGAATGTAAACTACAATTCGTTTGGAGTAGGGAGTCAAGGAATTCCTTCTTATAGCATGCCAGTAGGTTTGACACCATTCTATTTTTTCGGCACGTTTGGTAACAACGCTTTCTTGTAAGTTTCCTTCTTGGCCGGGGGCAACCCCAGTTATGGACAACAAAATCTTGTACAGGGTACTATTCCTGCACTGTGGGCAAACTTAGGAATTCCTTCCTCACAAGGACCTTGGAATCCATGGCAGGGATCAATTCCCTCATTAGGGATGTCGACTGGGGGCAATCCCTTCCATAGTCAATGGAACCCTGGGCAAGGCTCAACACCTATGCCCGTTAGATAGATAGGGGGAAACCCTTCCCAAAATCCTTGGAATGCGACACAATCCTAGCCCTTTACGTCCTATTACGAGAGTCACCAATGACATATCAACAAATGCAGAATCCATACACTGGTCATGACCATGGTTATTACCAGAAACCTGGCCAAAAACCTAACTTTTCCTGGCAACCTGGTGCCAACCAAACTCCAGGCTCCCTTTTCCCTGGTTATAATCAACAAACCAAATTACCATTTCTGGAAACTCTGCACTTGCCAGACTTGACAAGGTTATTAAACAACCCCATCTATCATGATCTGTGTTGGCCTCCTATGTCGACCAAGTTGCCTTCAGACATCCCAAAGTTTGAGGCCAAGCCTAACGGAGATCCAGGCGTTCATGTGACTACCTTCCATTTATGGTGCTCGTCCAACTCATTGAGAGATGACTCCATCCAGTTGCATTTGTTTCAACGCATTATCATCGAGAGTGCTACAAAATGGTACATCGATCTTGACCACTCAAGATACTCTTCCTTTGACAAATTGGCAATGGATTTCTTAAACCATTTCCAATTACCTGTGAGATACGACACTGGCACCGAATTGCTGGCCAACTTTGAGTAGACAAAAGCAGACCATATCTCCGATCACATCCGAGAATGGAGAAACTGTAAGAGTTTGATAAAAGTGCCAGTCCCACCAACATTCATGCTTGAGTGGTTCCTTAAGTCTTTGGTACCCTAGTTGTCTAAATACGTTGCAACGTCTAGGGTGTTTTCAGAGGAAGATGCGATAATGAAATCTCAACAACTAGAGATGATTTACTCTTAGTCTGGTTTACTTTATGAAGTTTTTCCAGATGCACCACGGTCAATACTTGACAAGACCAGACATAAGTCTGGACCACATGCCGATGGTATTGTTGGTTCAACGCAAATGAAGCTCGCTGATAAACTTTCAAATCAATTGTAGCAATTGTTGATACAACAGACAATAGCTAGCCAAACCACTGGTTCAATTGTTCCCCCTACCCAAAAATCGGATGTACACAATGTGAAATCGACAAACCCGAAGGCCAACCAGCAGCCTAACGGAAATAAGAAATAATGAAAGAAGGGTAAGGGGGATAAGAAACCTACCAATAATGCTGGCGGAGGAAACACTCAAAAGCAGAAGTCGAAGCATTCGTGTAACCTTTGTATGGAAGACCACCTGACTCACCAGTGCCCTCGGCTTGCGGAGGCCCAGAAGTTATTGGCACAACAACAACCTTCCGTGTTAACGAATCCATTTCCACATTGGAAAAATTTGACTAAAGCCTCTTAAAGCGTGGAAGGGGGTAGTCATGGACCCCCTCTGTTTGCAAGTAATCCATCATCCGTGAATGTGTACATGATGAAAGGTAGCCTCGACTTAACAACTAGGACACGCGACTATGAAATGACAAACACCTCTGAGAAGGGTAAAGAAGCCAAAAACCCATCTCTTCCTCTCCAGATTGAGAAGACGTTGGGTGAAACAATGACACACATCCCAAAATGAGCGTTCAAGAAATATTCCCACAACCCAAATGCAAGGGCTACCCAGAACGACTCTCTGGTGGAGGATTTGTCACAAATCCATTGCGCAATGTCTACTTTGGAAGTCGTCTAGAGTTTCCCTTCCCAAAGAAAGGCTCTGTTAGCTGCCTTAGGATCTGATGAGACTTGTAATCTAGGAAAGATCATGCTTGATATGACTGACTTAAAACCTCGTCTTCCTTACCACGTAGCGTTTCAGATAGTAGTATCTTACACCACAAAAACTTTTACTCAGAACATTTTCTGCATGGTGGTCGATTAGGGTGCCTCGACATGTGTGATGTCTTTGGCATGTTGGAAGGCCATTGGTCAACCTGTTTTGTCTCCGTCACCTACTCTTCTTACCACTTTCGACGGTCGTTCATTCCGACCACATGGAATCATCCCCTCTTTCCCTGTGCAGTTGGGGGGAAGATCGTATGCGTCGAGGTTGAAGTGGTCGATGCGTCTCTCGACTACAATCTCTTATTAGGAAGGAGTTGGACCTATGCTATGCAAGCAGTGGTCTCGACATTTTTCCGGGTCATGTTGTTTCCACACAAGGGTAGGATCGTGTCCATTGATCAGTTATCCTTCTCCCATCCTGACCCCTAATCAGGGGTATCCATGGTCCCGATGATTGATAAACCTCAGCCCAACATCGTCAACCTAGGGGTTGGTTTGTGCCCACCTTTGATGGGTACCTTCGATTACCCGCTTCCGACCGACAATGTCCATTACATGTCGGCTGTCTCTGACCAGCCTAGGGCCAAAATATTTCAAATCTCATCATTTCACACGACTTACTTTAATGATCTGTGGACTCTTCCTTCCCCATCATGCATGATGGAAGGGACAGGGCACCATGGCATGTCCATGCCTTTGTCCGCGATAGAATTTGTGTACTCTATAGTTCAGCAAGCTTCCACCGACCCTGATCCGACTCCCACATAGGAGTTAGATCTGGTTCTCGAGCCTACTTGGGCTCAAGGTTCCCTCACCAATACTGATTCTTTAGAATTAGTCTTTCCCTCAGACAAGGCAATTATTGAGGCAATGACTAGTCCAGACAAACCCCGGGATGATCTTCATCATAGATCTTACTTCCTCCTAGAGTTAAGAATAATTGAAGCAGGTGAATTCAATCTGACTATGACTGGAGATAAGGCTTGTCCTATCAATCCTTTGGATACGCATGCTGTTTATGCTTAAGGAAATATGGAAACCATTGCTCAAACTATACCTATCGATATCTCCAGAATCCCTGGTGTCATGGAGAATATCTTCGTTGGAACGGACTTCTCCCTAGAGGAGATTCAAATCTACACAGATTTATTTAAATAATTCTGTGACGTGTTTGCCTAGTCTTACGAGGAAATGCTAGGTATAGATCCAAGAATCATCGAACATGAAATCATGACATATCCTGATGCTAAGTCGGTCCAACAAAATCTTTGTCCGGTCAATCCTAGCAAAACAATAGCTATTAAGGCTGAAGTAGAGAAACTAATCCAAGCTGGTTTCATCTACCCCATCCAATTGACTCAATGGGTGTCAAATCCCATTCTAGTCAATGAAAAATAGGGTACGATTCATGTATGTACGGACTTCTGTGATTTGAACAAGGCCTGTCCAAAGGATAATTTCCCCACACCATTTATTGACCAGATAGTCGATGAATGCGTAGGTTGCGAAGCCTTTTCTTTCATGGATAGTTTTTCACGATACAATCAGATACAGATCAAGCCTGAAGACCAACACAAAACCACTTTCATCTGTCCATGGGGTACATTCTCTTATTGGAAGATGCCTTTTGGTATGAAAAATGTTGGAGCTATGTTTTAGCGGTCAATGTCTTTTTCTTTCCACGATCTCAAACACATAGTCGAGGCTTATCTCGATGATCTAGCATCATGATCTCACAAGAGAGATGATCACCCCGCATACCTCTGACTTATCTTTGAGCGATGTCGCTACTACCAGATCCACCTGAATCCAAACAAATGAAACTTTTACGTAACATGAGGTCATCTGTTAGGTTTCATAGTTTCAACAATAGGGACCATGGTTGATCCTCTAAAGGTTGAGGTGATAGTTCAGTTGCCTCCCCCATGTATAGTCCCTCAGCTTCAGAGTCTATAGGGGAAAGTGAACTTTTTACGACGTTTCATCGCGAACTATGTCGAGATCACAAAGGGTTTTATGTGTTTATTGAAGAAGGATGTTCCTTTTCATTGGGATGAAGCCGCTTAGCACTCTTTCGAAGCGTTGAAATGCGCCCTCACTTCTACCACTCTGCCATGGCCACCCAATTATAAGAAATATTTCTTATTGTACTTGGCCGCTGTGGAGTCAACCATCGGTATGGTCTTGGTTCAGGAGGATGATTTTCTCTTAGAATATGTGATTTATTACCTGAGCCGAGGCCTAGTTGGACCAGAACTCAATTATTCCCACATTGAAAAACTTGTGTTGGCATCAGTTCATGTTGTCCAACAGTTCCGTCATTACATCTTGTTTCGCAATACCACCATCATTGTAGTTGTGAATCCGTTTCAATACATCTTGACATGATGTGTGATTGGTGGAAAGATCAGTAGATGGATAGCTATCCTCCAAGAATTTGACTTGGATTTTGTCTCGGCGAAATCCAAAAAGTCGTTAGTCTTTGCAGAACTCATCCCGAAACTTCTGATCGAATCAGGAGATGTTAAACCCGAGGAGTCACCTATCAAAGGAGACATGTTTTTGATCACGTCTTCGGACCCTTGGTACATAGATATACTAGTCTATCTCCAGACTTTGAAGTGCCCCACCTATGATTCTCGTGATGAGCGTCGTTGTATACGCCATCAGGCCAAAAAATATCTCATACTCGAGGAAACTCTATATCGTTGAGGTGTAGATTACATCCTTCGCCGGTGTCTCACCCATGAAGAAGAATAAATCATGCTTAACGATTGCCACACTGGAGCATGTGGTGGTCATTTGTCTAGGTTGGCAACAACCCAAAATATTCTACGAGTCGGTTACTTTTGGCTGACATTCATCAAATATTGTGTTGAATCGGTCAAGAAGTGCCACCCGTGTCAGATCTTCTCTCGAAAGATGAGGGCACACCCCACTCCCATGTATCCCGTCATCATAGTTGGTCCCTTCACCAAGTGGGGGATTGATTACTCTACATGCAACCCTCCTTTCGCAAGGGGGCACTGTTATATCATCATAGTAGTAGACTACTTCATGAAGTGGGTCGAAGCTATGCCAACATTTAAAGATGATGGTGAGACAACAACTCTCTTTTTGTTTAACCAGATAATAGCAAGGTTCATCATCCCAAGAGAGATTGTCATTGACCATGGAAGTCACTTTTAGAACAAAATAATGTCTGAGTTAACATCAAATATTGGTTTGAGGCAAGAAAATTCGTCACCCTACTACCCACAAGCGAATGGTCAAGTGGAAGCTGTGAATAAATCCCTTAAGACTATTTTACAACGAATGATCAATTTGGCCAGGTCAATTTGGCATTTGATGTTGTACTTGGCACTATGGGCCTACCGAATGTCTGTTAATACTACAACCGATTTCTCACCTTTTCAACTCATTTACGGGCTGGAAGCAGTCTTGCCTATAGAGTGCCATATCCGCTCTCTAAAGTTGGCAGTACAATTATTGCTAGACACTTCACTGCTTGAAGAGTGTTTATCATATCTTGAGAAGCTTGATGAGTAGCGTCAGGATGCAACCTTGGCTAATGAGGCTCACAAACAACAAGTCAAGTGTCAGTATGATTGGTTTGTCCGTCCTCATATTTTCTCTGAAGGTGACTTTGTCCTAGTCTATGAACAAGATAAGGACCCCCTGGGGGTAGGCAATTTCAAACCCATGTGGTTCAGACCTTTCATCGTGAAGGAGGTTCTAAAGAAGGGCACTTATCATCTGGTGGACTTTGAGGGAAATACTTTGGCGGAGCCTAGAAATGGGCTCTACCTCAAGAAGTGTTACTCATAGGTGGGTCACCTTGGGTGACTTATTGTAACATATGTATAGTCTTATACATTTTCTTTTTAGTTTTTGTCTTTTTGGTTTTATGCATGTGTCATTTTTGATGTCATATTTTTCACTATGGTAGATGTCAAGTGAATCAGAGGTGTTTGTTGGGTTTGCGGATGGCACTAGCCGACACACTCAAAGGCTTTCTTCCACAACTTAAGTGATTTTCACACCTTAGGGACAGTTGCTATCTTCAGGAGGTATCTGTTTAGGTGACGCCACAAACAATGTTGCCAAATACAACGCAATCTTAGAGTTGCTTCATGACACTTTTTCGCATGGTATCTCTCACCTCCGCATCTACTTAGACACTTAGCTAGTTGTGTCTTAGTTAAATGGGGTTTACCACATTTACGATCCTACACTACACCAAGGGTTCCTTAGGGTATGTGTCTTAGAATGAATCTTTGATTACATTACGTATATCCATGTTCCTAGGAGACTGAATCAAATCAAAGATACTCTAGATAATCATGTATTAGATTGGCATATTGCACACATGTAAGAAAAATCACACACACACACACATGTAAATACATTTGTAAAATAGATGTAATCCATAAGACGTAAAAAAATGTAAAATATCCATATATATATAAAAAAATATCGGAGTACATGGGTGGACCTAAGTGCTTCAAAAATATGTCTAGTAATAGTCATGGGGCTTATGCCCTAAAAAATATACAAAAAGTACTCTCGGCATGTAAGTAGTCTAGCCTAACTAAGGGCGGGGCCTGTTGGGCCTGCCGTAGTGAAAAACCACGTTTGCCAAACGCCGGAAGAGATGGACCCAGGTCCGTGGCACCCCAACTACATGAAGTTGCATCGATGGTGGGAGATCCTCGATCTCCGCCATAGGGACTGTATGAGTGAGCGTGGTAAGGTTCCCCTCTACCCGTCTCAATACTCTTTGAACCTCTCCGACTGGAGGCCTCCCTGCTGTTGTTGCTAGTCCGATGGCTCCAGCTGGTCCTGCCTTTGGTTGAGGATGCTGCCTAGTCCTTGAGAAGTCCGTTGGATGCACTGGTCCCACATCTGTACATAAAAGATATGTAAGTGTCAGATACTCTGGTATACAAAAAAAATGATATATATATAAACACATAAAAATTAAATAACTTTGAAAAGAAAACTTACCCATCTCTCCTCGCTTCGCTTTGGGAGGTACAGGCATGTCAGGATCTCTAAAAACATTGATCCCAACATAGGGGTAGTCCTCTATTGCCAAAATCTTCCATGAACACCAGTCAAAAAACTTGTCATCAAAGGCCTCGATGGTCCTCCCTCCCCCCTGTTGCAGAAACAATGCTACCCATTTGCATAGCGTTGGGAGAGAGAAATTGTGCCCTCGTATAGTCTCTTGAAGACTGAGACTGGGTACCCTCTCGAAGAAAAAGGAGCACAAAACGGTCCCAAACCCAAAGTTATGGTGCTCCCATATCTGACACTCTGTTAACTATCTCTTCATGCAATCCAACATGGTGGTACTCTAGTCGAAAATCCATGCATTTAAGCACTGTACTGCACAATGCATGTGTGCCTGGGAATCTTGATGCAAAGCCGCAGATCCAATGATCTTCCCAATGAGTAGAACTATCACTTTTAGTGATAGGTTGTTGATCTTATGAATAGGCACCTGAGAACCTACTTTATCATTACCAAACTTGCAATGGAGTCCAATCAAATCCTCGATGTTGTTAGGCCTCGGGGGAAAAGTACACAAGTTGACTAGGTCCCCTCTCCTCGAGAGACCAGTCAGGAAGTAAATATCTTCAGTCATTGGAGTCAATGACTGCCCCTCGAGCATGAATGCCTTTGCGTTAGGATGCCAGTAATCTACCAATGTATTTAGCAAACTGGGTTGTGCCCTCATAAACAGACACTGGAAGAACTTTAACAACCAACATTGTGACCAAAAAACAATAGCAATAGGGTCCTTAGAGACCAAAAAATAATTGTCCTCATGTTCCCTCTCTCTCCAATGAACATACATCCTGCAAAATGACAAGTGGATGGAGAGTTAATGTTGTTTTATTTTTTATTTTTTCACTTGTTTGAGGGTGTATGCGGGTTGTCTTGGGGACAATCACGTGTGCCCACGTGTACATGTAGGCTATGTTTGGATAGCCCGTGTACACACTGGGCTGATCTCTTTAAAAGTCAGTGCCCCCCCCCCAAAAAAAAAAAATTAATGCAAAAAAGGAAGAAGGAAATGCAAGAGAGGTTAGTGTGTACTTACTTGGTCCAAACAGAAGTTCGTTTCGTCCACTGAAGCTCCTAGAATCAAATATTTCGGCAAAGGGGTGTTTTTTGACTTTTGGTCAATTCCCAATTTACAATGGTGATAATGAGCTACCAACTTTCTATTTATAGACTTTTTGGCCCCTTTTTGTCATTTTTTGGACCCTTTTTGTCATTTTTTCTATCTTGAAAATCGTTTACTATGGTTCTTGAGTTTCTCAGGGGATGTTACGATAAATGTTACTTTGGGTATTTAGGAAGTTTTTAGAGAGTTGGGTCAGTTTTAAAGGTCTTTTGGTAAAAAGTCATTTTCCAACTTTGTGCATAGAAGATAGGATTCCACCTCCACTTGTTGCACCTCGTTGTCTTTTTCGCTTTGCCATAGGATTGATCCCACCGAATTGCTACACGAAACCCTCACTCCTATTCTAGACATGTCATAATCTAGTGGTAGAGCCTACCTTCACATGGATGCCCTAGGTAGATCCTGGTTGCATTTTGGTGTCCATGCCGTCACTAATGACTATAGGCTCAGGAGTCCTTAGTAGTTTTTCTTGATTACAAGTTTGAGCCTCATTTGCATGATTCATTATCACTCTTGACCTCACCCTCGTGACTCCAAAAACACAACGGGTATTCTTTTAAGCCCTTTTCAGACCCTCTAAACATGAAAAGATTGTTGAGCGATCTTGTTTCCCTTCATGCTTGCTAAACTGAAATTTGAAGGCACATCTATCTGGTGGTAGTTTACCCCTTTTTCGGTTCGAATGGTCAAAAGTACAAACAAAGGTATACTCTATGAGCCTTGGTTCTCTAGAAGAGTATCCTCAGGTATAAATTTAACCCTTTTTCGGGCCTGAGGGACTAAATTTATTAAAAGGGAACCCCCACGGAGTCCATAGTTAATCTCTTTTTAGACTCCCTAAAATTGAAAATATGGCCGAGTGACCTTTTTCTTCACACTCGTTAAATTGGTCCAGAAGAACATCCTTTATGGAGTCCATAGTTAATCTCTCTTCAGACTACTTAAATATGAAAAGATTTTCGAGTGATCTTGTCTTTGTCACACTTGTTAAAATGGTTTTGAATAAACATATGTTCGGTGCTAGTTTACCCCTTTTTCAAACCGACTAGACTACCTT
Organism: Picea glauca; assembly: GCA_000966675.3. NCBI lineage: Eukaryota > Viridiplantae > Streptophyta > Pinopsida > Pinales > Pinaceae > Picea > Picea glauca. Next base: position 23,024 of record JZKD02S2435469.1, read on the forward strand.
TAAAAAAGGTACCCCAGTGGAGTCTCCTTTTATGTTTTTTCAGACTCTCTAAAAATGAAAAACCACCAAGCTTACCTTCTCTAGAATCATTAAAATTACATCGGAGTAAGTTATCATTGTGTCTTATTAATCACATTTTCATTCCCGCGTCTTTGGCCTAATGATGGCTCCATGTTGCTCTCAAATGAACCATCTAAAGCATGCCTTATACGCAAGCCTTGTAGAACTTTTCCTCTGCATCTTGACACCTTGACCCATGGAGGATTTTTCTCGAATGTCCTTTTCCTGCATATGTTCCCTTGCTCTGAGAATCAATGTGTTCCTTGCACTTGGAACTAGTATGTCTATGACACTCGATCCTCTTTTGTAACGTAGCATTCTTTATTCTTTTTCAAGCTTCCCAAAATGATTGAAAAAGATAAAAAAAATCAAATATACCCCAAAAAGAGGAAGGGAAAAGTATTTTCTTTTTGTTGACAACACAATGAGTCACCCTTGGAAAAAGCACATCCTTCTATCTGTTCGTCAAGCCCTAGGATTCAATATGACCTTAGGAAGATGTTCTCGCTACATAGAGTTGTGTCCTCCTCTATTTGGTTACCCTTCCAAACATATGGAGAGTTCGCATTACCTTTTTTTATCGTGAACTTATGTCCATTCCATGCTGCCTGAGTCTCATCTTTTGTCGTGCTTTCATCCAAGGGAAGTCTTACTAAACTTGAGTCGGCCCTTTTGAAGTTTGTCTCTTGTCCTCATGCCCGACCACCCCGAAAGACCAATAAATTCCTTGTTCAAAATCAATGAAGTTCTCTGCACTGATCACCAAGATCCTCTTGTCTATTCTCGACGAGCCGTCGAAGACCTTTGGGCAGTGAAGTTATACATTGATATTACACTTCTACCCGAGTTTTGAATATTTTGAAGTTGTTGCTCGAGCTCTGAAGACCTCATCTCCAGACATCAGGCGTCATTGGATTCTTGAAGATGGATACCATATATGTATATATTTTGATTTTGAGATGTAGATCCGTTGTGTACTGCTCGCGACTTCACTTTATATAGTTATATGACATGGATCTTTAGTGTATTTGATTGTCAACCATGATTTTATTTCATCCCGAGCATGGGTATGCCTGCCTCAGTGAGACAAATTGTTATTTTTCAAATGACACCTCCCAAACTTTGGTCCCTGGGCTCACTTGCTCCGTACATTGGTGAAGCTTTGTAATGTATTTCGGCCATCAGATTCTCTTCTGACCTCACACATTAGGGGGCATCTGTTATAACCCTAAATTGCACCAGACATGCATACCTGGCATTAGGCCATCTAACTTGCTATCTTTTCCAAGCCATCACTGAACAAGCTCTTCTAAAAATCATTGTTTTGAAGGTGTACATGCCCTGCACCACTATTGCTCGTCCTGCTGACCCACTACAACCCGCGTACACTCACAAAATATTGCGAAAAAACAAAATTGCATAGGATACTAGTTTCCGGGCCGTTACTTAACCATTTGACCGCCCATAGCCAGTTACCCCAACCATTTCTATCTCTTCTAGCCTATAAAAGAAGGGGTTGGGGTCCCATGTCAAAGGGGAAGCACGAGAGCATAGAAACTCTGCCCATTTCAATATCCCCCCATTGCCCCAATATTTTGCAACCACATTGTGAGTTGAGCCAAAATGCCATCTTCCTCCTTTGAAAATCCTTTCCATTTCCCTAGAGAGAACTTAAGAGGAGAACACGTGGTATAAGTTGGTGCATGGTGAAGAGGAGCCCAGGACCAAGTTCGAGGAGCAGTGTCCGTCTCATATTATAAGTGACGTTTTGTGAGATTAATATAAATAAGTACTTTTTTCGTCCCGCCAAATGATGTCTTAAATATTTATGATTTGTTTACATTTCTTGTTTATGATGTCTAACCCACTAATCCATATATAGAATGCATTCTTGTAGTTTCTTGTTTGTCTTTTGATGAATGCAGGTCAGCCTTGGGAGGAGATTTGCAGTCGGGAAACAACCAAGCAGAAAGGGATCAACACTGGACGTGGAGTTTAAAGTAGGCCTACCGGATCCCTCTTTCTTGTCTCTTATGTATGATTGTGGGGTAATGTTGGGATAGTGATTAAAAGTAGGATACTTTAGACGGTTAGCTCTTCCTACACTTTAGAACCCTGGTGTAGTCCGTAGAGGGGTTTTCCTGCTATAGCAAGGAGCTATCTTTGAACGATGACTATAACATTGACTGTTGTGTTGGAAAAAATTGTCTTGTAGTTGCAACAATAGGGGTTGTGTCTGGAATTTTAGAAACTATATTGTGTTTGATATGTGTGCACTAAACATTGGTGTTGCGTGGTGCTGAACTTATGACGCGCATGGAGTATTGGTGCACAGTGTAAAAGTTGTGTGCACTAAATATGGGTGCATAGTGTGTTCGCTAAATTTTGGCATTGTGCATGTAGTACTTGCACGTGATCAATGTGGGTGTATAATACATAATTGATGTGTGCACTTGCTTTAAAAATGAAGAAGAGAAGAAGGATACCACATAGGAAAAATTGTCCTATAGTCTAAAAAAAAAACAAGTCTGGAGCCAAAAACATATTTTGGCAATAATTGAAGCAGATTAAGTCCGATTGAGATGAAACTTCTAGGCTTCGTCTATAGTAAGGAGGGATATAGAAGTTCCATAGAGGGCCATTGGCCAATTATGCTCTGATTTTCCAACAAATGTAAATTAGATGTTTTTGAAGATCAGGGTCAAGCTTAGTGGCATGAGCACAATTGCTATTGAAATTGGTACAGAGTGTCAGAAAAGAATACATGAAAATACTGTGTGAATAAATTGGTTACATTCTAAGGGGTTTGGAATGGGGATGCTAAAATAGGGACAAAAACATTATTTCAGGCTACTTTTGGGTTTTTCAGAGGAGGAAAACGGTTCCCGGATGGAAAACTAGAAAATTTTATTTACTTGAATTTTTATCTACTCATCAAGCCAAACAAATTTTGTTTAGTAAAGTTTTTCCAGAAGTGCATAGTTTGGGAAATAGCCAGTTTGGCTAAAAATTATTTCTGGAAAAAGGAGTGAAAAAGGACAAAGTTGTCATTTCCAAATTGCTACAGATTTTTACTGAAGCATTACATGAACAATCTGAGAATTTTTGTGAATTCCCTGTCATTATCATTACCTATGTCTCAGACAAAAGTTTCCTCGGTTCCTAACATATTTACCTCTGTAGGTGGCCAAAGTTGGTGTTTGATATTATTTTTCGCTTGGGAGAAGGTGCACAAAAAGGGTGAACTAACAATATTCAATTGCCTATAACTTTTGCTCAGTGCTCATAATTGAGAAGGAAAGTAGTCATTGGAAATATATTGGATAAAAGAATCCAGAAATGCAACCATAATTGTGAGTTAAGCAGTAAAATTCACAGACAATCACAATGAATATTTTTGGTGTACTTAAAGAGGCAAAAATATGCATGCCTTATATATAATTTTAGAATTTTTATTTTTTTCTAACAAATTGTGTTGTATGCATATTTACAGAGCTTAATTTTAATGATAGAATAGAACAAAAGTAATGAAATATACAAATATGAAGACAAATGAAGGTGCACATTTTCAAGCATCTGTTTTCTTTAAGAAGTTGCCAAATGAGGACATTTAGACTTAATGAAAAATATGGAAGATTCCCAAGGGAACTCTAATCTAAAATAAAAATTCTATATGAAAACTATGCATATCAAATGGGGATGTTAAATAAAGAGAGACTAGTGTAAACATGGAGATAAGGTGCAACAACTCCAAGGACCAGTCATACAATTTTGGAGTAGTACCTCCATTATTACTATCAGAAGTGTGCAATAGAAGCATGGTATGAATGTCACAACTTCAGGGGTGAATTAATGAAGGTCCATGCATGCTAAAGAGTGATAGAAGATGCATAAATTGACACATTATGTGCATTTTGGTTCTATAAGTATGAAACCATACTTCCAGGGAAGGAATTACATAAATCTAAGTACATTCTAGAATCGAATAAATTTCATAAATAGCTGGAGATAGAATAATTAAGTACCATGAAGTGGAGCCAAGCTAGTTAGGGTATATTATAGTACTCAAAGACTTGTGATAGTAAGAAAAATGATATTGAAGATGCATATAGAGAACATTGCGTGCAACCTAAAGGTGTTGAGTACATTCCCAAAGTAGATTGGGATGAAAAGTCAAAGGATCCAAGAATGGAAGTGATTTTCTAAAGGAAAATCAATAAGGGACCCATGAAGAAGAAAATGGTTCTATGTTTACTTGTCCAAACATCAACATTTATATCGTATGAAAAAGAGATGGTACCTGAAGACAACCAATCTCAAGTGGAAATGAGCCATTGTTGATATTCTAGGAGGATGGAAGTACCACTGGAGTTTATGATGGCAGGTAAAGACAATGGTAACTAATTCCAATTAATCTATATGAAGATAAAAAAGAAGATATTTGTGTAGCATTGTGGTACGATGGAAATTGACTATGAAAGTCAAGTTTGAGACCAAATAGGTTAATAAAGAAGAAGAAAATGGTGTAAGGGACCACAAGTGATGAATTTTTCTGTCAAGGAAAGGATGAATCAATTTGGTCCAGAAAAGTAAATAGATGTCGAAGTTACAAAGTCAATAAAATCAACATAGTATATGGATGAAAATGCAATA
>JZKD02S2435491.1:13071-27735 GCA_000966675.3 Picea glauca
GCTGCAGTGATCCAACCTACATCATCCTACAACAGCGCAACTCGACTGGATCCTCCAATTCCGAGTTGCTCTAATACAGTGTAAACAAAGACATGGAAAGAACTAACATCCATCAAGCAAGAAGTCTCAAGAGTCCAGAAATAACCAGAAAACAATGCTTCATTAGAGTTTTTACAACCGGGAGCCTTGCTCAACCATCGATGCTTTACAAAATGGCGAAAATGCCTACATATACTTGGAGCTGACTCAAGCGCTGAAGGTGCGATCATATCATGAATTCAATGCTTGACGTTGAGGAGCTTCTCTATCAGGCGGTGCACGAAGACGCTGGACAGACTGCCCATGCAGTCGTTCGTCAGATGCAATCTCTATCAGGATGGGCTGTCAGTMTGCCTCTACGCTTGGTCCTTTCCTGGCCTTCTATTTATGGAAGAGGATAACGTTCAACCACCGTCAACTACCACAATAACTGCTTCCTTGGGATTGGGAATGGCCTCGGTCAACTTTGTATTCAGACGACGTGGCGGATTTTCTTTGGATGCTTCTTTGTTGGACTGCTATGAGGGGACCCCTATGGAGGACATGGATGAGGGTGAGACGAGAGGCGTTGAGGTGGAAGCACTAGGTGGCGAAGAAACGGAGGCTGGGACACCAGATGGTGAGGCGATGTATCGCGAGAAGGTGACAATGAGGCCGCAATGCGACAGGTTGGGGACTGAGGACACAACACAGGTGGAAGTGGCCTAGAGTATGGAGGTACAGGTGGGTGGTAGCGAAAGGTAGAAGAGGAGCGGGAGATGTGACAGGGGAAGACACATGGTGGAAGGCAGTAAGCAGAGGGAGCAGGAGATGTGACAAAAGGGGGTCCGCTATTGCGCCGTGTGTCCTTTAGATGGACGGTCTAGACTCTTTCGGGATTTCTGGCACTGGGGGTTCACGATGCAACACTTCTTAAAATCCCGATTGATCAAACCACGAGAACAGGGATGTACGTCGCATGGCCTCCAGAGGAACGGTCGAGATGGCATTTGATGTTAGAAGAGGGCTGCCTCCATGATCAGGCTCGCTTGACGTGACCGGGTGCTAGGACCACAGACCCAGCTTCAAAGGCGCTTATCGGCATTTCGGGGTTCGGGGTTTCGAAATATGAAATGACGGGGGACTCTTACCCCTCGAACTCCCGATTGCCGACATGACATAATCACGCACCACGCGTCTTTATGGATGGACATCTAAGATTACGGCTTCAACGCTGACACTACGAATATCCTGAAGGGCCCCACCTGTGGCTCAGATCGCGCGCCGCATGTCCTCCTGATCAATGGTCCTGATCCTTTCGGGATTTCCTGCGCCAGGAGTTCACGATGCGCTTCTTCCTCGACATCCCGATCGACAAGAAAACTGGGCCTTCTTGCATTCGTGCCCCGAGCTTAGGGCAAATGGGTTTTCACCCGCTTCCTTGCACTTTCCTCCTCTTTGACAAGAAATATCGCTAACAGGCCCGACTCTGGGTGCTTCTGGTGCTTTCGGGGTTCGGGGTTTCGAGATGCAAGATGACGAGGGACTTTTACCCCTCGAACTCCTGACTACCGATATGCCGACTTGACTAGATCTTGCGCCACGCGCCACTGGATCGGACGACCCAGATTTAGTCTTGAAATAGGGGCACTTTTTCTGACGCTATATATCGGGTAACTTTATAGCCCCGAAATCCCGATGACCGCTGATCTGTTTCGTCGCTTAATTTTAGCCCGAACTGGACTTCTTCTGTGAGCTGCGCTTGATGCTTATGGCTGCAGCCTTTGAATAAAACTCACCTGACCGGCTTTTAAAATCCCACTTCCATGCGTTTACATCAGAGGCCTTAAATCGGAGGGGAAAACATCCCTGTACAAGAAATGTCGCTAACACTCCCCATAGAAACATGGATAGATTTTGGTCATTCATCATTGCCTTAACAGATTCTTCAATGGAATGGTTCTTTCTTTTTGCCACACCATTCTGAAGGACAATTAGCTCCCTCCTAATCTCAGATGCTTTACAAAAAGGCAACGAGCTTCTTGGAGGTGTATTCTCCTTTATTATCGAACCCCAAGATCTTTATCTTTTGCTTAGACGTTGGTCCACACACATCTGAGTGAATGATGTCCAAAACTCCTTTTTGCTTTCCACGCTTCCATTAGAATTGGTACTTAGTGAGATCACCTGCCTCACCACTTGATGGAGTCATCTACTCCATGTTTGTAACTGTCACTGTAGCTCCTTCTCAGAGCTATCGCCTGTGACCTGCCCGGAACAAGAACAATGAGAGAAAAAATATCTCCAATAACATTTTCATAAGAACATATCTATGGTAACAAGGATGGTAGTCATCATAGAGTTATCAAGGTGACCTGCCCAGGAGCAAACAAGAAATATCTCTCTAGAGGAGATGTTAGCTCATCTTGCAAATAAGTATAATAAGCATCTATATCAATGGTATTCATATGCAATCAAGTATTCATTGCACCTAGCAATAATATAACCTTTCAAAGACTGCTTTCACAATTTGTAATGTAGCAACTATCACCCTTGACATATGCAAATTGGAGGCTTAACAATTTAATCAAACTTGGAACCTGAAGCCTCAACTATTATGGAGGGTGCGCTTGTTCCTCTGAATTCACTGGATCCAAGATTACAACTTGGACAAGGTCTCTAGTACTTTCCTTGCAAACACACTCATGTTTTGCTAGATGATATATCTTGGATAACATGTACAAGTGCATACCTTTGAAATCTTGTAGCATCGTCCAACTTGTTTTCCAATTTGAAACTAGATACCATCTTGACAGGAAAAGATTAGAAACTGAATCAGAAGATTCAATGATTAAAACAAGCTAGAAACTCTAAAATTTCAACTTTGACGAGAAGTCAACCTTTGACTTTGACTTTGACCAAAAATTCAAACTTGACGTTTTTGCTAGCTGAGGATACCAAGAGGTGTGCTAGGCTAGGACACACTAGGATGTCAAGGAATTAGGTTAAACGCCTCACCAGAAGTGCCCAAACATAAGGGTTAGGGTTTTTGTTGATGCTGCAAAAACCTCACTGCAACTGCAACTGCAATTAGTGCTACAATGAGCTTGTCAAATAAATTCCCAATCTACCTTCCAGTGGTTAGACTGTCTGAAGATAGTGTGGGCCCATAACCTGTTAGAATATTCGATGTGCTTGTTTTCCCATAGACAATATCTCAATATTGTCACCCAACCATAGGCACGCAGCCACCCTTGAGCACCATAACCTTAATAGATAGAATGATTCCTGAAGCAGTATCAGACCTAACAGATAACCAATAGATAGCGTATCTCTCTCTCTCCAAGAATAGCGCACCAAACAGAAAGTCCACAAACCAGAAACCAAGACCAAAAACCCGGTTGTAGTAGCTGCAGTTGCACTCCTCCAAACGTGCGCATCACTTGATTTGTGTGAGCTATGAGAGAGTGAATGACCAAATATGCTCAAGCACCCTCTATTTATAGTGCTTTTTGTCACCTGTCCAGGTTGACTTCTTCTTTTAGAGGCTAATACTTAAATATTAATTCTTTTATTGAGCCAACATGTCTTCTAGGGTATCTACACATATGTTTACGGTTTCTCTAGTTTCCGAAACATTCTAATCTAGTTAAACGTTATACATGGAGATAAATACTTCCCACAGCTATGGTAACATCAACGCATTGTACATACAAAACGTCACAACCAAATACCCAAGGAATATCTTGAACAAATATGATATAACAACAAAGGAATATCTCATAAAAATGCTGATTTTATTTAGTTAAACCTAACCTGTTACAACTGGGTAAAAATGTTGGTAAGAACAACTCCCCACCAAACAAATATACTCAATACAATCAACAACTTACACCCATCAATTGATACAACTCTGCTGCAAATAAAATCGACCTCAATAATGGAGAAAATCAACCCTCCTCTAGAACATAAAGTCTTCCCACAAAAGAAAAGTGACCTAGCTTCAAGAATGCGTTGTCCTCACTAGAATCAACCCCCTTTCCCAAAGAAATACAACCACCACAACTGGAATTCGTCCCACAAGAGTAACTCGGCCCCCAAGCTGAGAAAACGCAACCCACAATACCCAAAACAACAACCACAAGCTAACTTGTCCTCCTCAAGCAAAATCGTCCTCAACCAAAGGAAACGCCACTGCCAAATGATGAAATCTCAGCCATAATGAAGTACAATGAAAGATTCGTATGATCTCTCCTCTACGATCAACAAGGTTAGATAGTTTCACCACTGAACACAATCTTCTTCTCTAGGGTTTTTCGTCCTAAGAGCCAAAGCCACAAGAGCTCTCTCAATTTCGCGTTTAGAAAACAACAATGCATAATGAGAGAGGGCGCCCTCATTCCTCTTTTATTTCCTCGTTCACCCTTTTGCTGACCCTTTTACCCTTTTACACTCAAGTGACTTTTTAATTTAACTTTAGTAAAATCACTTTATTAATTTATTATCCCTTTTACTCCAAAAAGTGATTTATTTGACTTTAAAGCATTTTTGGGCACTGAAAGTCACTTTTTATCCTCTCCACCATTTAGAGCGCTTCATCTCAATTCCAAGGAGCTATTACACCAAGGTACCCCTCTTAGATAAACTATTAAAATGACAACCAAGTGCAATCCATTAAATAATGCCCATTAATACTCCCAAATTACGGGAACGGTTGAAATGCAACAGAATCAAAATCTGACTGTGCAAGAGTGATCCCGATGATGAAAGATGATAAGCGGACCTATGAAAGCATCACATAACTCCTCCAATCCGCCTGAGCTCACTGTTAACCTCAAATTACCCCTCTTGTCAGGCTGACATAAACCCATAAGGTCATCTACAACTGCAGAGTAAGGGAATCCAAAAATGGGGACATTACAATCTCTTCTTGAAGTTCTTGTTCTTCAATCAATTCTTCATATTCTTCAATAGGGTCAGAAGAGAATCCTTCTTGTTGAAGYGCTACCGTAAGTTYGTGAAGAATATCTTCATACCTTTGAGTTCTCGGGGCCCAACGTTTGAGAAACTCTCCAATGAGGACTTAATATTATTGGTTTCATTGATTGATGTTTATTGACAAAGTYAGTAACCCCTATGTCTAACATTTATCACATAGGTWCTGTTATCCCCTATCCTAGGGATAACTAAGGAGATTATGTCTCGAGGCCCACARGTCRTAGACATGGAGTACCTCRAGCCATATGACTTGAGCTTGGCCTTGGAGGGCCCATCGTTTCTTCAACGCCTCCTATCTATCATYARCAACAACATCCATCCCATCGGCCTTATTTTKAAGTAGCARTGGGTCTTGCCCCATGAGGTAATGAGTCYGGRTATCATGGTATATGTCACTCTGATTCTCAAAACATTTGAATATGTGCRCTGAATTCTCTTTTGTTTCATGACRTTTGCTTGGAAATTATGCTCTTTAACTTGTCCATACCTGGKGGGGATGACATAGTGCCCTAGTAAGTTGGTTCCCTTAGGGATGATTTTCCACTGGGTGGGTCTATGAAAGGTCATCGTCCATTCCTTCCATACTTACCGCTTTTCATCATTATCCCTCTCATCTTTCCCCTACATTGGTTYRGGAATTGGGTTTGTAGAGGTAGTAAGGGTTGTACCTTGCCTTGTGGGAAGAAGGGGCTAAAAGCCCATAGGGTAAAARTAGCTGGCAAAAGTTAAAAGSYAAGATGAAACCTTGAGATGCTTCGCCTAGGGATTCCCKAGAAAGCAATAAAAGGCTTCTCAACAAGAAAAGGGGACCYRTAAAATAAAATAAAACTCAACATCTAGTTGGTGGATAGGAGGTCTCATCATGAGTCGACCTATTAGGTCCATGRGCATGTAGCGGTATGACAYTGCCATCCATCTGGTTACCAAGCCAGGGTAGTGGCTCTTGGTGGCATAGCTAAGAGAAAAGGGGTCTCATCACGAGCYARCCTTCTCATTTYCRTGAAATGCTTGTGGGTAACRCTGTCACCACTGGTCACCACRCCAGGAYWRTGTCCTCCAAYGATTCTCTTGAAAAGAAAAAGCAATAAGACAAAGAGTAAAAGGCATTGAATGGGCTAGGAAACAATGACATCCATGACAAGGTGCAACTCGCCCTCTAYAGAGGCACCCATAGGTAAGACCTACATTTCCCTGTTATCACTGCACCCCTTGCCCAAACATTCCCTACACCATCTCATGCATCTACATGACCTAGATTGGTCTTCACCTGGGAAACACCCCAAACCTGAGGAGGATTASCCCAATAGGACATCYTGAGACCCTCTCCAAACCTGGCTTGTTAAATTGCATAACGTCTTTGAGSATTTGTCTGGGTAAAKGGGGGTTTGATGCACATGTTTGGGTAAATTGATTATTAGACGTGATTGATATTGCTATGATCCATGTGACTTATTAGCCCATGGAGGGTGTACTTGTTGTTGYTGCAGGACCATGCCCRACGGACAGGTACATATGGGGAGATGATTAGTTCRGACCTCCATGGGGCTAAAARCCCACYAGATGGATGTTGTGATCCCAACCAGGGGCAGAGGGACACTAGAGGCTTGCACYGGAGAAACAGAAGGACGTTCCACTAGAGACACTTTGGTAGGMYTGGACCTAGGGGGTCTTGCCCTTCCACCATGACATTGGCCCTTGAAGGYTCCTGACGTCATCATATTGAGCCTTGACGTCATCCAGTTAGGGTTTTGGCATGAGGACGACTTGGTTGGCAYGTGTGGMAACTTCTGAGSCCTTTTGAGGACTAACGTTTCACTTTTGAGGCCTAGCGTTCCATGATGGGGCCTAAYGTCACCCAAAGAGGGGCATGACGTTAAAAACAAATTAGGGTTTTAAATTGTTAATTTTATGTRAAAYTGGATTTTTGATGTAAAYTGGTCATGTCGACCTTTTTTGACCTAAATTGTAATTAAAGGTCATGATTATTGTATAAATACAGAGTTAAGACTCTAATTTTTATCATCATATTTCACTCACACAAGTGTGAGGTCTGAAATTCGGCCTCTTTTAAGGCTTATTGGCTGAAATTAAATGGTGCACAAGTCTTGGAGGAGGCTATCTTTGGTGTATTTTTGCATTTTCATGGTAGAAAGTCTTCAACTAGGGTTTGTGGATAGATTATTCTTGATGGAGTAAGTAGAAATTTGCAGTCCTTTATTTTGAATGGTTATGGTGTATTTACTTGTTCATTTTGAAGATTATGAAATTGCTAGTGTGAAACCCTAAGAGAAAAGCACATGTAGCACCCTAGTGTGAAACCCTATGAAATTGCTAGTGTGAAACACCTCCCTTGAAGGATATACTAGAGCCCTAACCTTGTAGCACTCTAGTATCATTGCTTCATACATTTATTTCAAGTTTGATCTAAAGAAGAAGGAAATCGCTAGGGCCTAGGGTTACCTACTTCCTAGCATCTTTTCCTTCTAGGGTTTTAGATATTGAGGCCTTAGGTTACTAACACCTCAACCATCTTCCCTTTCCTTTAGCTCATCTATTATCATTTGTTTTTTCCCTCTAAGAATTGCCGCTGCAACTTTGTCTCCATTTACCTTAAAAGACACTAGTTCATACCTTGCAAGTGATTGATTGACTAAAACAACTCTTAAACCATCTACCTTAAGACTTTTACTAACTATTTCTAACATTAGATTAGACTAACCTACTAACTAATTTGCTGCTGTTGCAAAATATTTCTACAACCATCTATACCAGCAGGAAATTCATCTTAAAAGAAAGATTTAAAGCTGATTACACATTGCTATCATTGCTTCTGACAATTATTATCATTTTGTCAAGTTTATACTATCATTTTTTGTCATTTTTGAAGTATTTTTGAGGCATAATTGTGTAGCTATTGCTAAATATATATTTCTTTTATAAATACTTCTGTTGCTTCAGCTTTTATATCAACTTGCTCTTTTTATCAAAGTCTATGGTTTTATGAAGCACTAGCATCATATGGTGCTTGCAAATAGCATCTTTTCTTGTTGTCTTGTTTTGGGCAGGTACACTTAAATATTGTCTTGCTTCATCTCATTAAAACCTTTGGAACTTTTGATTAGAGTGACCTGTGAGAGGGGTGGGACTTTCCTAATACTTTTTCCTTAGCCTTCTCAAACCCGCATGTCACTGGGGACGTCTCCCCTGGGGTACCACTCCTAAATAGAAAGATATGTCTTATTAAGGTGACAGTGATATGACATCCTCCTTGTTATGCCAATTTAGTGTTCACTTGCCTTTGGCTTTGGGCATTGCACGATAACATGTACAAAACAAACATTATATCATCGTAAGAGTTGATGCCTTCTCTTAAAGTTTATTTTGTTGTCAGATACATTCAACATATTTCTGAAACTTTCAAACTTCTCTTCTTAGAGCTTTTGTGAATATGTTTGTTGCTTGGTGTTTTGTCCTTCAATAAATTTTTCAACTTCTCTGTTCTTCTCCTGTTCCCTGGTATGGTGGTGATGAACTTCTATATGTTTTTCCCATGCATGGATTATTGGGTTCTTTGTTAAATTTATGGCACTATGGTTGTTACACCTTAGAGATGTTAGTGGAGACTTTTGGATCTTTTTGTCACACAGTATCCTCAGCCCACAACTTACTTTATAATAAAGTGCATCATCACATTATAATAACAATACTTTCGTAATAAAACTTTCATCGACCTAACATAAGTTAGATTCCATAATTCCCCCAAAGCTAGAAGACAATTGAGTGAAGAGCAAATATCAATGGATTTTGGTGCAATATCATTTGAATAAGTATGTTGACTCTGAAAACTGCAGCTCTCCATTACGCGATGAACATAATAGAGGAAATAATGCCCAACATATGTCTGATTAGAGAATGATGATATTTTGTGTTATGCCAGGTAGTAGAAGTCCTATTATATAATCTGAAATAGGGAAGCTTCTATGAAATCCAATAGGCTTGTATGCAAATTCCTTTTTAAGTTCCAACAGGCTTTATGTGGGCATAATTCTCATCATTCACAAGTTTTTCATCCCCTAACAAGGGATATAGTTATCTGTATAAGAGACCAACTTTGTTTACTGAAACATATTACAAATTGGGAAGCAATTGCTGTCAATTTTCACATGCAACTCTATGTGACTAATTTCAGATTTGAAAATTGCTTCCTAGTGAGCAAACAATAAACCCTAGCTTGTTATCACTAAACAATTTTACAATGAAATTATTGATTGAAAAATATAGCAGCAGAAACAATCAAGATCAAAGATGAATCATCAGTACACATGAGACACAAAATTTCTGTTATGTAACTTATCAATTCAAAAATTTTGAGGGAAAAAACTAACCCTCCCAGTTGTCACAATTACACCAAAACTTAGGACAACCTTGTGTTCTGAAAACCAGAAAAATCAGCAAACCAAACCTCAACAAATTCTGGAAAAATGCCTCTGCCACAAATCTGCTGTAGCCACTTGTACGACCTGTTGATGTCAGCTATAGGACTACTGATGTCAATAGTACGGATTGTTGTACCTGTCCAAAAACTCGTACTTGTGGACATGTTTTTCCCTCCCACACGTGTGGACCTGATGTACCTGTTTGCTCACACCTGCAGACCTATGTACGGCTTGTCCGTACAGTTTCATCTCACACGTGCGAGTTGTACGACTGCTTCACACGTGCGGCCTGTCCTCACATGTGTGGCTGTACCTTCTCCCACACATGCGACCCACTACTCGTCTTTCTCCCCCACACGTGTGACCTCACACTTGTGCCCTACTTGGTTGGAAAATAAGCCTTCCTTGGTTGAGACAAACAAAAAATCCTCCTTGAAACCCTAGGCCAGATTTGCCACAATTGCAGAATTTCCCTTGTTGAAATTTCCAAGCTCCTAGCACAAGTGCACTCTCACTTATGCTAACTCCATAATGACCCAATGAGATTTGTCACAATCTCTCCTCTGCTTATATAGGAGTCTTATGAGTGAGTTTAGGAACCCCTTCTAAACTCAACAATTAATTAGTATATTTTATTCCTCTTTGTGGGTGTGAAACTCCAACACAAGCCCAAAAATCCCATCAACTTGCCCATGAGGCCCTAGCCTCATTCGAAGGTCGATTTCATTGAAACGAAAGGATGAGCTGGTGCCAACGAAGATTCCCACATGCTTGACACCATGGCCCCTTGTGGGAATGGCTCCTAAAGCTACAAAAGCTTCAACACTCCATCTTAGCAAGGAATACATTCCATCCTCCATCACCAAAAGTATCTATGTCTCCCATACGAGGTCTGCTACCCCATCTACACTCCAATCCTCCTGACTAACTACTCCCTCTGTCACTGAAGCAAATCTTTCTCTCCAATCCTCCCGACTGGTTGCTCCCTTGGTCACTGAAGAAAAACCTGCTGTAACAAATGGGTCCTCCATAGAGGATACACTGCTCTTAGAAGCCTCCTGCTTCAGGGCCTCCTATCTGGCCTCCTCAACCCATGACACCTGCTTGGAAGTTTCCTCTCTTCCACCTGTACCTATAGGTAGAATTCCTTTGGATGAGTGATGCTCCCTCTGAGCTTGCTGAATCCCTCTAAAGTCCAACTTCCTCTAAACAGTCTTGGGAGGCTGCTCCTCCCCACTGAATCCCGAGGGTTGACTCCCTCTGAACTCTGGCTCTCTCTGAGCCGACACCACTAATGGAGCTATCTGCTCCCTCTGAATCTGCGCTACTGATGGAGCTACTTGCCTCACCATTGGTGGAGCTACTTGCTCCTCCTCATCAGTCCCTTTGATGCTGCTGGTCAAAACTCGCATAGGATGGCCCCTCAGCATACATAGGTTTCCCTCTCTAACTCCAATAACCACCGCTGATCTGAAGCTAGAGCATCAAGGCACAAGCAACGCCTGTCCATCTCGAAAAAATATATGGTAGCCCTTCTTCTCAATCTTCGAGACTGATAGAGCACTCCTCTTGAGTTCTGACACCCATAATACATTTGACACCGTCAACACTTCTCCTGACTCTAGCTGGAACGATACTGTACCAGATCCTCGTACTGCATGCTTGGTTCCCATACCAAGCTCCACACACAAGTCCGAGCCAGTCTCTGTGAAGCTATCAAGCAACTCTCGTGCACCTGTCATATGGCAAGAGGCTTTGCTATCCACCAACCAAGTTCCCCTACTGGAAACTGTACCTGAAAGGGGAGACCAACAAGATCTCCCTATGAAACTTGTCTGCAACCTCATCAACCTCTATTGCTAATGCCTACTGCCTTCTTCCCCTTCCTTTCTAGTGTGGACACTGTGAGGCATAATGACCATAATCATGACACTTAAAACATCTGATCTTACTAAAATCCTTCTTCGGTCTCGGTTCTGGAGATGCTCCTCTCTCGAGAGAAGTCCTTTTTCCAGGAGAACCTCTTCTTCCCTTCCTAGTGTGGGATGCAAGGGCTTGGTTCTCGTCACTGCCATTCTTCACCAAGCCATCCAAGCCATCCTTAGACTCTAACCGAGTCTCCTCCTGAATACAATCAATCCATAGTCTATCAAATCCTGACAACTGCTCTTGTGCACATATCCCTTGTACAAATGGTTCCCAAGACCTGGGAAGACCTCTCAACGCTACATTCACCAACTCAACATCCTCCACCTTATCATCGATGTCCACAAGATGATCTTTGATCTGTGTAATCTTCATAAGATAGTTCACAGCTGTGTCCTCACTAAACATCTTGACAATTTGAAGCTGGTGCTTCAAATGTAACTTCCTTCCTGTATTCCCATTTTGTTATAGACCTACCAAAGCATCATACATTTCCTTGGCAGACGTCTTCTCAGCAATGTGAGGAATCGAGTGATCCGTTATGGATTCTAGCAACATCCGCTTGGCATTCACTTCCTTCTTCTTGTGAGCTGCCAATTCCTGTGCATTAGTAGGACTTGCAACCACACTCTCAACATATTCCTTGAGGTCGTTCTCCTCCAACAAAAGAAGAACCCTAGCTTTCCAAGCTCGGAGGTTGGTTGGTCCTTCCAACCTGTCCTTAATCTTCAATGTGTTCAACATTTTGACCTGCTCGAAACAAAACAAGAAATCTGCAACAACAACCTGTTGTACTTGCAACAAGAAGTGTGTCTTAAAGATGATCCCCTTCTCTTCAAATCCCAAGCTTTGATACCATGTCAATTTTCACACGCAACTCTATGTGACTAATTTCAGATCAGAAAATTGCTTCCTAGTGAGCAAACAGTAAACCCTAGCTTGTTATCACTGAACAATTTTACATTGAAATTATCAACTCAGAAATATAGTAGTGAAAACAATCAAGATTAGAAATGAATCATCAATACACATGAGACACAAAATTTTTGTTCTGTAACTTATCAAATTCAGAAATTCTGAGGGCAAAAGCCAGCCCTCCCAGCTGTCACAATTACACCAAAACTGAGGACAACCTTGTCCTCTGAAAACTATAAAAATCAGCAAAGCGAACCTCAACAAATCTCGGAAAAATGCATTTGCCACAAATTTGCTGCAGCCACCTGTACGAGCTGCTGACGTTAGCCGTACGATTGCCGGCGTCAGTAGTACAAATTGTTGTACATGTCCAAAAACATGCACGTGCGGACTTGTTCTACCCTCCCACATATGCGGACGTGTTGTACCTGTCTGCTCACACGTGCAAACCTATGTACGGCTTGTTTGTACAATTTATGCTCACACGTGCGGCCTATCCCCACATGTGTGGCTGTACCTTCTCCCACACGTGTGGCCTATTGCTCCTCTGTCTCCCTCACATGTGTGACCTCACGCGTGTGCCCTACTTGGCTGGAAAAGAAGCTTTCCTTGGCTGAGAAAGAAACAAAAAATCCTCCTTGAAACCCTAGTCTAGATTTGCCACAATTGCAAAATTTCCTTTGCTGAAATTTCCTAGTTCCTAGCACAAGTGCACTCTCACTTACACTAACTCCATAATGACCCAATGAGATTTGTCACAATCTCTCCTCTCCTTATATAGGAGTCTTATGAGTGAGTTTAGGAACCCCTTCTAAACTCAACAATTAATTAGAATATTTTGATCCTCTTTGTGGGTGTGAAAGCCCAACACAATCCCACAAAGCGCATCAACTTGCCCATGAGGCCCTAGCCTCATTCCAAGGCTGATTTCACTGAAATGAAAGGCTGATCTGGTGCCATCAAAGATTCCCACATGCTTGACAGCATGGCTCCTTGTAGGAATGCCTCCCGAAGCTACGGAAGCTTCGACACTTGCTCTCTCTTTTATCAAAGTAAGTCTTAAAATTGTACCACAAAAGGTTTGCTGGTCTAATAATACATTATGTATGCATCATTTCTTCCACTGATGGTTCTTATGAATTTGTTTTTTGCTCGCCTTCTAAAAGGAATTTCATGCTACAAAAGGACATCAATCTATGGTGTGTTCAATATGCTTCTGCTGTAAGAATTTGTTGGAAGATTTTCAGATTTTCTTTGTAGGCTTGTCAAGGAAGTGCATCTGAAATTATTCTACAATGTAAAAATTATTTATCTCTTTAAGGTTTTTGACTCTTTTTATTTAATACTTTGTAGTATAGCGGAGCAAGAAGATTGCGAGATGCCATTGTTCTTGGATTTCAGTTACAGAGGATTTCTGGACGGGACACTAGCATTCCAGAATGGTATACACATGCAGAAAATGATCTTGGTCTTTGTTCTCTGATGCCTTCTGGAGAGAACAATGATTGTGATGTGACTTCTACTGAAGAACTGTAAGTTTATAGTTATTGGTACATTTGGTTTCTATTTCTTTGCTATTTTTTGCAGTTAAAGACATTTTTTTAATCTTTACTAATCCGATTTTTCCTTGTGCTTGTTAAGAGGTGTTGAGGAGTTTGAGATTCTCCACGGAGACATAAATGGCTTTCCAGACACAGTTGCTTTCTTGAAGAGTTTGGCAAGTTTGGATATTGATTTGAATTCAAATGATAAAACAGAGAGGCGCCAAATTCGTGAGCGTGTGGCTGCAGCTGGCTTATTTAATTGGGAGGTCTTATTATTTTCTTTTTCATCATATGTTCTTGCAAAACAACTGTTTGTACTTGCATCTATCTTCTTGTCATGAACACTTTTCTGTACTATAGGAAATTATAGAATATATGAACACGAAGATTGCATCATATTCTTTATTAATTATTTGATCCATTCAATCGTAGCAGATGGATTTAACTCAAGTCTCATCCATTTAACCATCCCCAAAGAGGTTATTTCCTAGGTACAAATAATTAGCCAAACATTCATGGCAAGAGATAAGTTCTGTATGCTCTCCATTTAACCCTTTGAAATGTTGCATTTCCTGTTTTTTTGACATGAAATTTTTGCTTGTTGTAATGTTGTTGCTGAAAATACGATATTTAAATCCACTAGAAACCCAAATCGAAACCCATCATACAAAAGCCATGTTTTGAGCTGCAACTTGTACAACAGATTTATATTCAGTGCAATACAAAAATAATGGATGGGAAGAATGATCATATTGTCCAATCATCAATTTCCATGATTGTCAAAACTAAAGATATATGCCTATAATATCCTTGAAATCTGCCCAGAA
>JZKD02S2435502.1:0-15594 GCA_000966675.3 Picea glauca
AGTAATTTATAGTTTCTATAGTCCCACTCATTGAGTCAGTCACACAATGTGCCCCTAACATTTGTATCTCCTCATAATATGAACCAATATTGCAATAGTGAAAAATAAAGAAGTGAAGTGAAAAAGTAATTGGCTTGATGTGTCATAATTATTTAACAAAAATTCATTGATCAATGACACAACTTTAAACCAAATGTTATGTAATGGGAAAAGCGTTCTACACTCACTAGTTTTGCCCTCTTTCCCTTAACCTAATTCTTCCATAATTGCACACCCAAATCGTAACTAAGAACTCACTACCTTTTTTATGATTTGTTCCTACCCTTCGAGATTCCTTACCTCTCACTTGAACCATATCTTGAAAAACAATTTTTATGCCCCCTTGATATACATTCAAAAGAAATTTATGTATGGTCTTATTGTCACTCAAAACTCCATTGCAAATGCTAAATCCCAAATAGTAATCAATCCAAATTTCATTATATGCAAGAGTGCAACTCATTGTCACCATAACAAGCACTCATGCACTCCTTCACTTTAGGCTAGTTATGTTCTAGCTCAAGGGGGGCTTCCCTACTACAAGATTAATGAGTCTTAAAATCCTTAAACATTCAACATGCTCTATGAAAATACAAGATCAAATAGGTCGATCTTTCTACCAAATACATAGTAGCTACATTTTGGCATTATATAAATGCATCTACACACAACCTTGTAGTAAGTATTAAGTTAAATAAATAGAGGAAATTGGGAATTGAAAGAAGTTATAGAGGGAGACAAAAACACACTCTTAAATTTGATATAATGAGACTTTTGAGGGATTCAATCACAATTTTGGATTATATATATTCCACACAAAAAGAGAGAAGATGTGTCCACAATATATGAAACATACTAACTTGAATAGGAAGACTAATTACAGTGTTGACAAAAGGATCAAATTATAGAATAGAGGGAGAGAATATAGTATAACTAATCATTACGTTATCATCCAAAACCCAACAATAGTTAAAAGATAAGGGGATACAACCTTTTGTTCATATTCATATTTTGCTTAAATAAATAATAGATTAATCGATAATTTTTTACTTTGTAAAAAATCATCAATTATGTTACAAATAAAACATTATTTTTTCTTTATTACAACAAAATATATCAAAACAACAACTCATGTGATATAGTCAATGTTGATCCTTTCTCTTAAGCTCATTTGCTAAAAAATAAAACCTTCTTCTCCTTGAAATTTGTGCCTTCATTAATTTCCATCCATACTTCAAAAACTCCCCTTTCAACTTAAAAAAAATCCTTATTTGAAGCCAAATCTGATATCCTCATTAGGATATATATATATTCTTCTCTTTTTCTCAAATTATGGTCCATACTATGGGTCCATTATACTATTTTATATGGATCCATAACTTGTAATAAATGCATACACCATTTCAATGTGCACTCCTAATAGTCCATTAACTAGCAATGAATGATTGCATCAAATTAAGTTTTCATTAATACTAAACCTTTCAACTTATGGGGACCTAGCACACAATAATTTGTCTTGTTGTCATGGAGACTCTTTCCAACATATTGTATAGTTCATTATATTTAGAACAATAGTTTATTCACCAAAACTAGTTAATCATAACCCAAGATATAGCCTTTGAAGATTGAGCAACAATTACGATTGATTCATACTCAAACCAAATCTTGGCCAATTTATTTACCCTTTGGTTATTTTTACTACATGACCCAAAGGAATGTAGTATTTGTTGTATGTATTGAAAAGGGTTTCCTCATTGTAAAATGGGTAATAATCCTAGACCATGGTGCCCTTGTCTCTCACCCACCACATGTAATAATTTTAGAGGCTAATTGTCACAGCCATGTGTCATCACCCTACCATGTCATCGCTTGTTTTCATGTGGTGGTTTCTACAGAGAGAAGAGGTGGTGGAGCCCTTCCTTCTTTAGTCATCATCTATGTCCCTAGACTACACTATGTGTCCTTGCAAAAGCTACTATTGATTTAAAGGTGATCCTCGATATTTTAAAGGTGATGTCTAAAGCTAAATTTGTTGATCTGATGAAGAAGAGTAAATTTATAAATATGCAATCTCAAATTATTTCAACAGTGACCCAATGTATGATTCCTATGATGGTGAATGTACGTATGAAGGTGTCATGGGCACTATTTGTTATGACACTGAACATTAGGATAAGAAGAAGGAGATCTAGAATGACAACTTGATTTATTATCCCTTTTTATTGGAACATTTCAGCATGAGGAAAAGAAAGGTATTAAACTACATAAGCACACTATGCATTCAGTTCCATAGGTTTTTTTTTTATGAAAAATCAATTAAATGAAGGAGACATACATTCCAAGCATGAAACATTTGAGGCTATTTTTGCTTTTCCAAAACAACAACAATCACATTTTCCATATATCAACATCCAAGAAGCAACACTTACCATTCATGAAGAATCTCAAGTCAAACCGCAATTTCTAGTGTTATCTAGCATCGAAGAGAGTAAAAGTCATCCATTGTTATATATAATAACATAAAAAATCATTCAAAGGATAGAGGTATTCATCTATTATATCTACTTATACTCCACCTTGCCATGTTTTCATTGATCCCATCCATTAATACATGGAGTTTTTTTTTTCTCAAGTCCAGTTGTAAGCTCGGTGTGCCTTTTCTTAATGTTCTTTCCATGCATTAGGGTGGTGCTATCATCTCATCATATCCTTCATCCCTTAATTTCACGTTTCCTTTTGTTAATCAATTTCATGGACAAGTCTCGTATTGCTACCAAAATGTGTGCAATGTTTCATTGGTAGTGTCATGTGACCTAGTTGTTCTTGTTTTATTGGTTAGGTTGTGTAGGTAGGATTACCCACTTTTTAAGTAGATTTCTATCATTTTTCTTTTAGTCCTTCCAACATTTAGTTTTTTTTTCCAAGGTTTTTTCTAGCAAGAGCATGTGTTATCCTAAAAAGCAAAAGTTGAGAAGAAGAAAACATTTTTTCCAAACAATGATAATTTTGACTCCATAACCCAATGATTGTCTTGACTCTGTAGCCCAATTGATTAAGGAAATGATCTACTTTCCCTAGAGTCTATTTTTTATCACATTACAAGGAGGATCCATCCCACAATGGGAACCAATGTTGTCACCTAAAAAGGCTCATTACTAAAACCTGGGTTTTACCTGTGGGACCCACTTTGGGCCAAATTATGCATACTAGTTGAATGGCATATTTGAATGAAAGGAGTGGATTGTGCATGTTTATTAGGGTCAATGATCATCATGAATCTAATAAAATTCAATTCCAAGCTCCAAAAGTATAAGGACTCTTTAGTACCCACTTGAGGCCAAATTGTGTATACCGACAAAATGATGTGTTTGAATGTAGGGACTATCTTGGACATGTTTTGTAAGGTCACTAATCATTATGGATCTAAGAAAAAGTTAATTCCAAACTCCAAAAGTACAAAAATGCAACGGTCAAATATTCCCAGATATAGAAACATGAATCTCAAGAACCAAGGAGGCATGCAATTTTAATGTTTTTTTTTGGCATTTTCTACGCAAAATTTGACTACGCATCTCTCTCTCACTATTTCACCAATCAAGAAAATGTTTTAGAAGATTGTTGATGATGGAATTGGATACTTATGAAATGGTTATTTCGACACTATGAGGAGCACACAAGAGAGAAAAAAAATTGGGCATATTATTTCTTAGGCTTTGGTTCCTAGAATCCAGAATCGCCATAGGATTTTCTAAATTTGGGGATGATGATTATTTGTCTCAACTTTTAGGGGTTGAAGTGCATCATAGCGGGATAAAATTGTAAGTGTGTTTTTTGTAGAAAAAATTTTCTCTTGGATTTAAAATACTAAATTCTCCATCTTTACTTCATCAATTGAGAAATCTTCTGAGGCAAGTCTAAGTCCTCACAAGACTAACCTTTTCCTGAATTTTCATAATCCAAAATTGATAATATATTCCATGGTGAGTAGGTGAATTTTTCAATGATTATTTTCTCTTCCATATGTTTCATAGTGCATCATTTGTGTGATTTTTGAATTATATTCCAAAGCCTCAATGAGAGGAAGGCGACCCTATGCAATGGGTATAAGCTTGTACTGCATAGAGGATGGTCGAATTTACCAAATTAAAAAAGGAAATACATCCAAAAGCAAATGAATGGCTCATATTCACCCGAATGGCATTGATATGGACTAGGGTTCACTCATGAAAATTTTAGAAGGAGGTGGTAGGTGGCTTCCTCAAGTACCATGAATGGTGGATCAAACTTCCCAATTAAACACATCTAATGGTTTGGGTTTACAATGTGAGAGGGGATGTCTTTATCATATAAATGGTGGCTCTCTTCACTTGCATATATGACATGGAGGGTGGGCCACACGATTCCTTACCAAGCTTACCATCGGGTGGATTAATTCAAATTTTAATATATGGTAAGGTTGTGTGAAGTCGTAACCCAAATTTATATGGTATAAAATAACATGCCATCCCATTTCAAATCAACAAATGCATGTGAATTGCAGTGGGTCCCTTTGGGGTATTTTCAAACACAAAATATCAATGCCTTAACCACCATCAAAAACCTAAAACTCAAAATACCCTTTCATAAAGTGACCTTCAAAAAGGTTTAAGAACTTAATTAGGTGGGTTTAGCACCTAAAAAATGCTAAAAATGAGTTTTAGAAGGAAAAAAGAAGCCTTGCTTATATTCTTGGCCAACAAAATTGTCAGTACAAATAAGTTTTGGAAGGAAAATAATATCAAATAAGCACCAAATCAACTTATTCTTCCACCAATTTTCTTTCTTTTCACTTGGGGATGTGGTACTTGGCATGGAATATGTCAAATTTGAAAGCAATTTGAGCAATTAATTAATGAAGGAGCTTACGTTTGGTTTCTAAGAAGCCACTACAACCAAATAGGAGAAAAACATAGTAGCACCAAATCATCCCCAAATTTGGCCACGAATTTGGTATAAGTCTAGGTCAGTTGAATAGAAGCTTCCATTCTTAATGAATCTAACAAAGAACATAAATAAATCATTCACATTGATTGAGAGGAATTTTTTTGTGATTGATGTCTGGGTCTCGCGTATCTCTCCAAATAATCGATAAAATGCATTTTTTTTCTCATTAAAAATGAGTAGATGTTCAAATTATCAATGGAAGAGGAAAAAATCCAGCAAGGAGGTCATAAAAGATATTTCTGCAAGACCAAGTAACTATATTTTTCTTCTTGTTTCTTCCATCATTCTCATTCTTTCTTCATACCCAAGAGGGAAATTGTAATCAACCTAAATTCTAGGTTGGCTCAAGAATGAGACTTAGTTCCCTTTTAAGACCTAATCTTTGGCATTTTGGAAGAGATTTTAATGAAAAATTCCATAGAACTAGTGGTGAATCAACCCCCTATGGAATTATATCTCTTGTTTTAAGGAAAGGTGGAGGACAGAGGTGAATCAACCACCCACTACTAGTTTATTTCTTCCTGGGAACATTTATTATGTAATGGGCATTAAAAAAAAACTAGGACAAATCTAGAGCCTTAGACCTTATTTTTGTTATCTATTACAAGGGAGAAATATTTGTGTAAATAAGGCCCTAGCTCTACTACACTGATGAATTAAATCTTCTAGACATTATTCTTGCATTTATTGTGTTAATTTTCGTCTTGGGTATTCATTTAAACTTGTTGGATCTATTTTAAATTCCTAATAAGTCCATTGTTTGGAATTTTCAACCACTAGAAAGAGTTTGTGAATGGACCTCCCTTAACTACAAATCCCTTTTCCTGAGTTATTTGTCATGTTGAATTAGATTATGGTGCATGTGGTTCATCATATAATTTCTATGGCTAAAATCTAGTTAAACCTCATGATGTTTGGCTTCCCGATCACTCTGAAAACTAAAATCTATGTTTTTAGTTTTTTAGGTTCCAAGAATGCCATCTTCTCGAAACATGAACTATGCACTCCAAGAGAATATTGTATTTATTGATGGTACCTCCCATCTACTCTAAGAGCCAGTTCACGGTTCTAAATTGGCGAGGGAACTTTTCCTCCACATTATGAATTAATGTTTGCCCTTCTGAGAGAAGGAACAATTTGGGGGATAATAAGTGATGTGCATATGTTTCAATCACCTACAAACTACAATGTCAGGAGAGGGTATTATATGGTACTTGTGCCATTTATAAGGGAATTTGTTGAACACACATTTGTGTCTTTTAGCTTGATTAATGTTCATGCACAATTGAGACGAGTACTTTTTTTTAGGAAAATCAATTAGGTTAGTATTGTGGAGACGTTGAGGTGAATTATTGTCTTGAAGGAAAGGGGGATGTTGAATGTGTACTTGGATTAAGGAACCTCCCTCTGTGTCCCTATCTTATGGAACCAAATGGATAGGTTTGGGTGCAGCTTGGATAAGGAATAAGGAGACATGATGATGGAATTATGGGGGCAATGAAGGCCCTCATGATCCAAATCAAAAGAGAACGAACTAGGAGGACACTCCAAAGAGGGAAGTTTTGATGGGAACTCCCTAGTGGCGTCACCAAAATGTAGTGAGTGAGTGGATATAGGCTACCATAAGGAGGAAGGAGACAATCAAGTTTCCATTCAATTTTATGGCACCTATATATTATTAAGGATACATTTTGTTCTAAATATTAGTGTTGCATGATGCTACTGTCTTTCCATTTAGCTAGTGGTAACTACATTCAATTTTTTCTTATATATCATGGTTTCACTTACTTAAAGGGTTGATCCTTTTCCCCATGGATTGTGTCCACTCTATTAAAAATCCCACAACCCTTTTTTTAGGTTGAACAAGGGTTCTATTAACCAAAAGAATTAGGCATCATGATTTAGTGGAGTTGTGGTTTACCTATAATTATTTTTTGTAAAGTCTCGGGAAAGATCGTTATCCCTTCCCTTCTAAATAGAGCCTTTTTCTTTGAGGAAAAAAAATTATATTTATATGCCTAGATTGAGGTTATTGATATGTTAATAAGTGAAACCCTTCATACCACCAACCCATCTATTTTGTTGTGTTGTAGGGTGGAGAAAATGTGTGAATGTACAAAATCAACTTCATTCTCAATGTTTCACAAGTCTAGAACCCAATTTTCATTTCTTATTGATATGTAAACTATCGTGGATATTCTAATGGAACAATTTGTCACAACGAATCTTAAGCCATTCTAAAATCTTATGTTTTTGCAATTTATCTCCTTGGATCCCAAATTAGTTAATTACTAGCTTTGCTTGAATTTATGAAGTTAACTAAATATGAAAATGAAAGAACATGAAAAAATATACACACCATCCACACAATTGAACAGAATATGTATCCCGGGAAACCCAATACAATAGAAAACCCAACTAGAAGGTTAGGTCTATGCACTGCTCTCTTTTCTTCAGTTATGAAGAACAAGTACAATGAAAAGTGGCACTCATTGTGGAGTTTCCTTTGACATTCTGGCATATATGGTTGCTACATAATCTCTCTTCCTCTGTTATTTTCTTAAAATACCACTCCTTGGATGCTCTGCTCAAATATGGAACAAGTGCAATACAAAAGAATGGAACATGTTTTCCTCCTAGCGGGCCAGTATTTAACATAGCTCGATAGTGGTCTAGGGTTAGGATTTTGACTTCCTCAACCCTCAATTAGTGATAAGGTTTGGACATTCTAGAAAGTTCTTGAAAATACATTATGTTTCTACCCCCACATGTTTAAGTAATGGGGATTGATTTGGCATCCACTCATACCATGGTGGTCAACATGGTAGGTCAACTTGAGGGAGGCATAACTTTCATATACGAACTCTGATTGAAACAATTCTTACACCATTGGAAAGGTATTAGTGTGTAGAATATGGAATCTTCCTGCAAAGTAGGTTTGGACTTGAAATAAATGTTGGTTGATTCCTCAAAATGGCTCTAAAATATTCTAGATGGTTTTTTGGACCCAATTTTCCAAATTGGGACCTACCGCTAAAATGGCTTTGCAAGTTTATTCCTTCAATTTTTCCACCTAGAAAGTACAAAGATATATGAAAAATTATATAATGATTCAATTTGGATCATACCTTCACATTTAGGGAGGATTTTGGTCCCCAAAATATTTACTAAATGAGGTGAGGAAATATTTCTTCTACTTTCTCCATAGAGTACCATTTTTCCTTGCGTGGAAGGTGTCCTTTCAACCCAATCTACCAAAGGTCATGTTTCCCATGTCATGTAGTTTTGTACATATTCTGTAAAAATTTAACCTCTTCCAACTCTTCCTAAGCATCTAGTGCTAAGTCCTCTATGGCAGGTAAGACCTCCTCTTCCTCTTGATCGTACATGGAAGGCTCATAGAGTTTCAAATTCTCCACATTTACTACTGAGTAAATGTGCATGTATGTGGTAGACTGAGTCTGTAAGCGTTATCTCCCACCCTCTCTAATACCTCAAAAGGGCCATACCGTATAGCCTTGATATTTTTACTAGGAACATGTAGTCTTTCCTTGTTCAGTTGTAACCAAACCATGTCTCCCACTTTGAATGACTTCTTGATTTTGTGTTGACCATGTATGGCCTTATACTTTTCCTATGACTTCTTCAACGTCTCATGTAATTTCAAATGGATATGCCTAATCTTCTCAACAAAATTTTATGCTCTCAATGCATCTACTGTGATGTCCTCTCTTGCTCCTCCTTGATGTCCATATACAACATCCAAGGGTGAAGGTGGAAAATATCCAAATCAAGTTTCAAAAGGTGACTTACTAGTAGAAGTGTGGACTTCTTTGTTATAAGAATGTTTTATATAGATCATATTTTCATCTCAGTCTTGAGATGATTCTGATTGTAACCGCTCAAAATCTACAGCAAAGTCTTGTTGACTACTTATGTCTGCCCATCTATCCGTGGATGGAATGTTTTAGATCTCTTCAACTCAATATCTATCTTCTCACACAATTTAGTCCAAAGTGCACTAAGAAATATGGTATCCCTATCTAAGATGATGCTCCTTGGTATCCCAAAGTGCATCTAGACCTATTCAAAGAACTTGTTTGTTACTTCTTGTATTTTGATGGTATTTTTACAAGGCATGAGAATGCACATCTTGTTGAACCTGTGAACTACCAGAAATAGATAGTCATGTCCCTTCCTGGTTGTTGGTAAACCTACCACAAAATCCATGGAAAT
This sequence comes from Picea glauca, assembly GCA_000966675.3. Taxonomy (NCBI): domain Eukaryota; kingdom Viridiplantae; phylum Streptophyta; class Pinopsida; order Pinales; family Pinaceae; genus Picea; species Picea glauca. The sequence goes on from JZKD02S2435502.1 coordinate 9,259, forward strand.
GCTTTCCCAATGTAGAGTGGGTATGTGTAAGAGATGGTATAACATTGCTTCCTGTTACTATGATTGTTGGTACAAGATTGTTGGTACAACAAAGTATGCATCCTTTAATATATTGTGCTACATCTTCTTGCACTTTGGGCCAGTACACATACCTATGTAAGTTAGAAACCATCTTCCCAACACCAAAATTTCTTGCAACCTTGGAGGTGTGGTGAGCCTCTCTTATCAACTGCAATATTTCATTTTTAGGAACACGTAGCTTGTCTAGATTGTAGAGTAACCCATTCTAGAGATTACAGCTATTATTACCATCACCTTATTCTATATGAATTTGGACCTGTAGCTACTGAAACACCTCCTTGAATTCATAATATTCTATGTATGTCTCTTTGTATGCATCATGGGTAAAAGAATCCATGTGCATGAGAGTTCCCAAAGCTGTAATTTTCGATGTGGGTGGCCTTGAAATCATGTCTTCCAACTTATTAGTGGTTCCCTTCTTATACTTGATGACTAGATGAAATTGTTGGAAAAACCCAATCCACTTATAATGTCTATTTTGTTGAAGCTTGCTCTGGGCCTGCAAATTCTGCACTAGCTAGTGATCTGTGTGGATTACGGTCTCCTTTCCCATCAGATAGTGCTTCGACTTATTGACAACTTGAACTAGGTCATAAAGTTCATTTTCATAGGTAGGGTAGTTGAGAAATTCCCCATGAAATATTTTAGAATGATAGCATGCATGCCTTCCTCCTTGCATCAAAACTTATTCCAGGGCATACCTACTTACATTTGTCTCCACTTTGAAAGGATTTTGAAAGTTTGGTAATGTGAGAACTTGTGCTTGAATAATCTTTCTTTTTCAGTTGATCAAAAGCATTTTATTGATTATTTCCCCACTACAAAACCTTACCACTCACTATTATGGTGTGGAGTGTGTAATGGAGAAAATCTCACAGGTGGATAGTAAGATCTCCCTACTGATCCTAGATAGACAGAGGGATAGATTTATATGGATTTCCTAGATCTAAACAAGCAATTTCTTTTTATACCAAGAGGAGAGAGAATGGCATACCTTAATTATGAAGGTTGTCCTTGTATGTCTTGGATATTGCAGATCTTGATTTCTATCTCCAATCCTTGTAAACTTCTCCATGCACAAAAGCAACAAATAAACATCATTATACTTCTTCTTATAGTGTTAGAAATCACCAATCTAATTCACATGTAAGTTGATCTATTCATTACAAGACCATATCTAAACATTCATGAATATAACACAAATATTTATGGGGAAAACCAATGAACTATTATCTCAAAATGCAAAGAATACATCAAACATCATACCTTTAGTGTAGATGCATCCTCCTTTCTCCTCCTCAGCTTCTTAATCAAACTAGGAAATCTAATTGTGGTTGTTGTTGAATGGAAAAGATCCTCTCTATTTGGATAACATGACTCTAAAAATGATTATTCCTTTCTCATGCTCAGGATTTTCCTTCTTTATATAGATCCTTGATAGATGCTTGGGAGAGCTTCTAGATATTCTAGAGACCAATGGGTACTTGAATGATGTGAGTTCCAAGGCTCATGCCATGAAGAACCAACTCATCCCTCTCTTACCTCTTTGAAACTCCATGAATCTAGAGGGTTATAGAGGTTGTCGTTGGTTGAACTATGGAGGACAAAAAACTATTCTCTTATTTTCCTTGTATGACAAGTGACGACCCTAAAAAGTGAACCAAATACCAAGCTAGATTTATGTCTTGGATTTCATCTCCTACTAGATTCCCTTCTGGCTTTGTAGGGTGGAAATTAAGGCTATAACAGATGCCCCCTAATGTGTGATGTTAGGAAAGGAATGGATTGCCAAAACAAATACAATACAATAGTGTCCATAAGGAGATGTGAGGAGAGAGAAAAGAGTTTTGGTGGTCAAAGAGGACCTGCAATCAAACACCAAGGATAAAAGCATATATATACCATCCTCTAGGTAGACATACTCGAAATTTGAAGAGTAACAAAGAATGGCCACCAAACAATACAGTATTGGTCCATGACATGAAATGCAAGACCATGGCCATGAAAGAATACACTATGGGTCCATGTCATCAAAAGAGATCATAGCCATGAGACAATACAATGTGGATCTATTCCAACAATAAGATCATAGCCATGAGAAAATACAATGTGGATTTATGTCACAACATATATATCATGAAGATAATAAGCACTAAGGAGAGTGCCCCTGAAGTCTTCAAAGTATTCATGGAAAAGTGATATAATCCATCACAACTTGGGAGGGGATTCTATAAAGTAATTACATGGCCTTGAACCCAAGGTTTTTGTCCCAAAAACTCGATGGTACAAATATAGAACATGTGAATAGATGAGATGATGTCGAGCATGGTAGAAATCATCGGATTACCAGTCATTAATGTATATTGTTAACAAACATGACAGGACCCACCCATGAGGAAGATGGACCCCAAGGTACCTCGTACAATCTATCAAATGTGAATAGAGGATCTAATGTCGAACACTCATAGAATCAATTGATCAATATTCAATGATGCAAACCCATTTTTTATCACGAAAAGGACTACCACTGAGGACTGCAAGCTCGAAGGTACTAGATGGTTTCTAGATCCCTATCTTAGATAATGTGTTGAATTTGATAGAAAGAGATGCATCGAAAGAGGGCATTAATGTATCCCCCATCAATTGACATTAAACATACACTGAGAGATGATGTGAAGAGAGAGTATCACCAAGTACAACTAACACAAGGATGGGCAACTCAAAAATTCAAAAAAACAATAGATGGTCGACTTAGGCTTAAAATTCCCTTGAACATACAACACGACACAAAGGTCACTTAGTAGCAAGACACGAGAGCTGGAAGAATATAGTGCAACAATGCAGGAGGCATTGAAGCACTCTCCATGATCACTGGAAGAGTAACTAGCCAAAGGAGTATCTCTGACTCATATTATTGGGACAACTCCTAGGCAAGCTCAAACCCAATTGTATGATGAGGAATCAAACAAGTTCCATATAAAAGGGCGACTCAATTGACGCTACCATTTTGAGAATAGACCAATGGTAAAAAAAAACCTCTTTTTTTATTTTATTTTTGGTCGTTAGTGTCTCCTTCATGGTTTAACGAGAGAGAGAGAGATAAAAGTGTGCTCAATAGTGTTTTTTTCATGTCCTTTTACGATACTAAAAAAGAGTTAAAAGTATACGTGTTAGTGTCTTTTTTGTGTTCTTTTACGAGTCCAAAAAATAGATAAAAGTGTACTCAATATGTGTTTTTTTGTGTCTTTTTACGAGTCCGAAAAATAGGTAAAATTTTACTTGAAAGTGTCTTTTTTGTGTCCTTTTACGAGTTCAAAAAAGAGTTAAAAGTATACTCAACAATGTTTTTTTGTGTATTTTAACAAGTCCTAAAAAGAGATAAAAGTGTACTTGTTTGGAGAGAACAAGTGGTTTAACAACATGCTCCTATGTTCCAAGCGCATAGAACTGGCCTGGGAAAAATGAATGCAAATGGTATTGGCAAGTGAGATCCACTCTTGGAAATTTTTCTCATCATGGATAGATGGATGCAAAATGGAGGCTAAATAATTCAAGAGGCAGGTGGTCAAAGGCTACTGAAATAACAGTAAGCGGGATATGGGAAAACAACAACGCAGCGGAGGGGTAAATGATGCAAGCAACAAATGCATAGGTTATCACTAAGCAACATGAAAATTTTGAGAACCCCCTCAAGATATGGCCAAAATACGGATGAAGAGAGGAGAATGAGTCTCAACATAAAATCATGGTGGGACTAAAAGAGGGTTCCCAAGCCTATAGAAAATCGCAACATGGGAACCTAATGGAAATATGGGTGCTAACTAGGGCACCCAAGGAGGGTAGGAATTATCATGTACGTCATGACGTGCAAAATTGGAGTGGATAATGTTGCAACCTAATGGGATCAAACCTAAGACATGTGATGGAAAAATGGATGGCTAATAATGCAAGATGGAATCATAGGGAAAAAAACTATCCCTATATGCCAATTTAGATAACGCACACCTCAAGTTCGGTGGAAGTCTCCAGGTTTGTAAAAAAAGTTCCCATGATCCTGTCAACACATATAAACTAGATTCCAGGGTCAAAATGCATAGTGAAATCTCAAAAAAAAAAATATTTTTGGACTTTTTGGATATGGAATACGAAAAAAAAAATCACTCACACCACACACCTATGTACAAGGCACTATGCATCTAATGGATTATTCCAAGTAGAGCCCATGGTTATGCTCAGGACAAGGAAATTTTTCATAATCGATGAACTCATGAGCCAATGTTGGCATCATATGGCTTACCATGTCGGTGTCATGCCACATAAGAATGATTTTTTTCATACGAAGATACTCATCATGAGTGGTTTCATGAGCTACGAAATATCCTTGATAGTCTCCATCAAGACATGAAGGAAGTACGAAAAATGAATCTTTAGTGTAAGGGGAAGCAAAGAATTGATTGACCAGTTCTGAAAAGATATTCAATGCGGAAAAGAGTCAATACTAGGAGGGATAATGGATTCCCTAGAAAATGCCCCCAGTCTTGGATTGAATCTCATCATGTCAACTCTTGTGGGTTCTAAATAAGGGAGGATGGACTCTTGATGATGTTCATATTCCTTGGGATTATCTATGAAAGCCACGACATCTAGGATGGCCTGCTATGAAGGAAACTTAGTATCTAGGAAATCATGTGAACTCAGAGAGTCAACAACCCATATAGGTGGAGTAGGTTGATCACACTCCATATGAGGATGGAGGTGTTGACCAGTATCAAATGATTCTTATAATATTTCTAAAGAGACAATCTCAACCACAGAGAGTGGCATGGTAGATCCATACGATTCAACATCCTCAAAACAAGGTACAACCCAAGGATCACAAGACTCGAGGGATCCACTAGATAGGAGAAACATTTGTAGCATGAGGTGGTATGGGAAGAAAAATTGTTCCCATGAGTGAAGAATATTTAAGCATCCCCGTGCCAACACTCATGTAAGACTTTTGGGTATAATTGAAAAAGGCTAGATTAGACCTCGCATTGGATCCAAGGTATGGGGTGAAAAACACAAGTTGATCAATTGTCACTATTTTTGCTTGATGAGGGAATCATAAGACCCTAAATATCAACGAGACAATTGTAGTGATCTTGTATGACCAAGTGCGCTCGAGTAACAAAATGTACTCAAGAGGTGCATCAACAACCTTCACAACAACAAAGATAGTCTTACCACCTAAATCAATGGGTAAAGCGGTGATTATCTGATGGGACTGGAAAATATGTCCTTTAAAAGATTTCAACAGTGTTGTTGAAGTATCAACCTTTGGAGAGCCAAGGGCCTTCCAACAAGACATAGACATCATACAAGTTGAGGCACCTTAATCAATCACAGTGTGAAGGATATTTTTCCCCATCCTTCTTACTTTGATCTAGAAAGAGATTTGATGGGAAATCATATGATGAACCTAATCAGAATCAAAGTTTATCAAACTTGACCCCGAGGGATCCACCCCACCTATGTAAGCAACAAGGATTTTCGTTGCATTGGGAAACTTTGGAGAACTTCGAGTGAGGACATGGCACAGGGTGCCTAGGCTAAGTCTTCCATAATACTATAGTTTTCGGCAGCCCATGTATTCGGATTGTGTGTCTATTGGTGTGCAGGGGGAAGACCCAGGGTTAATCATTCAAATACCAACAAAACCATTAGATACCGGCCCTTTTGGCATCACCTGCAGAGCAAGTGAAGTCTCACCCAAGGCATCTAGAAGGACTGCAAGAACCAAGATTATGCAGTGATGAGGGGAAGTGAGGCATCATTCAGGTCCTTACTACCATTTACTCATGCACGCAGTTTTCATAGCTTAATAATTACTTTATCGTTAAACATAATCTATGTGTAACATCATATCTGAGCCATACATTCAACATATACCATAAAATATCATAAGTTGCAACCACATCATAACACATAGATTTGCGTGGTTCATCCAACTTGGGCTACGTCCATAACAAATGGCTTTTTATATTATTCATTAATAGACTTATTACAACTTCGCAATGCACTACAAGATATGGAACAGTAACATCACCCCAAACCTACCTAGCCATTCTGCTGCAATGTGAGTTCACTCCTCAGTCATGCCTCATATTTATTCCTTCGCTCAACTCCCTTACCCAAAAAGCACTAGCAACTTACACATACCATATCTCTATTCTCCCAAAGAACCCTTTTACATATTTATACATAACAAAAGGG
>JZKD02S2435535.1:7953-27734 GCA_000966675.3 Picea glauca
CTCAGAGATAAGCTACCACCATTCTAGCGAGTCTTTCACTCTGTATTTTTACAGTCTCTGTACATTTCTTTCATTAATAGAAATCGTGTATTACTATATCTCTGTGTTTATGGTTACATTTCTGATATATTTCTGTTATATTACTAGATATACTTGATATCTCTGTGCATTTCTTTATTATATCTCTGCTCTCATTTAGTGCCAAAAATAATCTGGATCACTGCATCTCCTGTTCTTCCTTGACTTCCTTCAGGAGTTCCTTCCCACTCATGAGAAGTATGCTTGTGTTGGCTTCCTCTTTCACTTTATTCTCCTCTATTGGCATCAACATATGCGTCCTACCATTCTTCTCCAATGTATATGTGTTCTTCCTTCCATCATGAATGAAATTTCTGTCAAACTGCCATGGTCTTCCCCAAAAAATGTGGCATACGTCCATGGGAATTACATCACATAGGATTTCATCTTTATATCCTCCTATTTTAATTTCAACCAAGCATTGTTTAGCAATCATTACCTGGTGTCCTTTTTGTAGCCATGAGACTTTGTATGGTCTTGGATGTGCAGTTGTCTTTAGCTCCAATTTCTCCACCATCTCTGTGGATACTAGGTTGTCAGTACTCCCACTGTCAATGATCACCTTGCACACTTTATCCTTAGTTTTGCAAGTTTTCCTAAAGAGACTGTTCCTCTGCACTAGCTTCTCAATTTATGCCTCTAGTTTCAGGAGAACTTTTCTCAACATCAGGGATGCTCCATCCTCTGCTCCTTCTTCTTCAACATCTCTTCGCTGTACTTCAGAGATATGAGCTTCTCCTCCTTCCTTCTTCTTCTCGGGACATTCCCAAGACATGTACCCTATCTTTCCATAGTTATAACACCTTACTCCTCCTCTGCATCTTCCTCTAGAAGAGTTTCTTCCACTATTATATCTTCCTCGTGAACTTCATCCTCGTTCCGAGTGATTGTGTGGTTTCTCAGCCTCGTCCTTAGACTGATGTACTCTGTCATGGTTAAATCCCTTGCTTTTGCTTGGGAACGAGATTTTACCTCTTCCTTGTTGGTTTTGTTTTCTGGCCAACTTTTCCTCTACCTTCAGTGAAAATTGATATGCATCTTCCATAGTCCTCACTGGCATCATGCTTAGCTCATCTTGGACTTCATATCTCAAGCCATTTATGTATCTGGCAACTTTTTCTTCATCTCTCTCCCTTTGTCCAATTCTGATCTTCAGCCTATAGAACTCCTCGGTGTACTCCTTTACTGTCATTCCTTTCTATCTCAGGTTCTATAGCTTCCTAAATAGATTGATCTGGTAGTCTTTGGGTATTAACTTAGCCTTCAATTTGGCTACCATCCTGTCCCAACTCTTTATCCTCTGTTTTCCTTTACTTTTCCTCTCAGCCTGCAGTTTGTCCCACCATAGTGTTGCATGCCCTTTGAGCCTAGTGACTGCTTGCTTCACCTTCTTTTCCTCATTGACATATTCATAGTCGAAGTGTTTGTCCATGGACCTTATCCAGTCCAACAGTTCTTCAACATCTAGATTTCCCTCATACATGGGGACCTCTATTTTAGCTCTACCTCCCAATCTGGAAACTGTTCTCAACAAACGTTCCTCTGCAGCATCCTCTCTTGCATCTTCTTCAACCTCAACCTCTTCACTTTCCCCATCACTGGCATCCCCAACTTCAGGTGCTCTTTTCTGTGCTTCTTCCATGGCTTCCATTCGAGCACAAAATTCTCACATCTCCCTTTCTACAACACAGTTGGCTAAAGGTGGCTCTCGTCTTCTTGGCGGCATTATGTTGACTATCTGTCACACCCAGAGTACGGCTCCGAGTTCTCTGTCTCCTTCTTTTATTCCTTTGCCTAAAGTCTACAGACAAACAACTGATGCTCTGATACCACCTGATGTGGACCCCCTATCCCTCCTCAGGGTTGCACGACCTCTCGGTTGGGATCTTCTGGTTCGAGAGCCGAAATGGCTCTTCTGGTTCCAAACTGGAACCCTTTGAAATGAATACACAAGTTCACTCCACAAATTATTAGTTGGGGTTTTCCAAGTGCCAAGTGTGAGCTCCCACGGTGCACGACCAAGGACTGTGATTATGCCCTTATCCTTCTCGCCTTTCGCTATTTCATGATCTCGCAACTCATATTTTTGCAGCATGAGAACTCTGCCCTCCCAACTCGCGATACCCGAGTTTTCGAATTGGCCCGACCTCGCTATTTCGTGATTCAGGGTTTTGGAAGTCAAACCTTCTGTCCTTCCAACTTGCGAGACCCAAGACCACGATGTGGATCAATGGTCCAGATCCACCTGTAGTCGACGGTCCATATCAAATCACGACTGCATGATTTGGAGGTTTGAAAAACAAGACCTCCGTCCTTCCATCTTGCAATACCCGAGGTTGCGATGTGGACCAACGGTCCAAATCCACCTGTGCTCGACGGTTCAGATCAAATCGCCATCTCGTGACTCATAGGTTTGAAAAACAAGGAAATATTCTTCTTGGTTTGCGATATCCGAGTTCATGATGTGGACCAATGGTCGACGGTTCAGATCAAATCGCAGTCTCATGACTCGGAGGTTTCAGAAACAAGGGACTCCGCTTTCCAGTTCACGATATCCGAGTCCGCGAAATGGGTCAACTCCGCTATTTTGTGATCTCGCAACTCAGGGTTTTGGAAGACAAGACCTCTATCCCTTTGGTTGGCGATACCCAAGTTTGTGAACTGAACCAACGGTCTAGATCTATCTGAGATCAATGGTGATTGTTCCTCCTAAGCTTTTGGACGTCAAGTAGCCCTCGCCACTAATCTCATTGGAGCTCCACCTTATCCAATGGTTTGTGGGGTTTCGGTGTTCCTCCTTGAGGACTCTCCATCGTCCATTTAGATCTTTGAACTCCCCTCACCGAGATCTATGTAGCGTTAAAGTCTGCGCTCCTCCTTCCAATCAAATGATCCGCAAGAATCCCCACAACGATCCAACGCTCAAGGGAATTCTTCCTCCTGAGATTTTACTCGACTCCGACTTAGAATATTTTCTAAGTCTGCAAAGACTCAATATTTTCTCCTTCCAGGGATTGATTTCCTGGTCTCGACAACACCTTTCAAAGTGTTATCCCTCCTGAGCTTTATCTGGTTCAAAATTCGATCTCCCGCGCACTCCTTGCGTCTGAGGGATTTTGATAACTCAGGTCCACGTCGTTTTCTCTCTAGCTCGATGCACACCTTGTAGAGATCCCAGTGGAGAGAAAAAAATTCCACAGTGTTCCTCCCTAGATTGATGCACACCTTGCAGAGCTCCAAATGAAGAGAAACAATTGAAACTGCCAAAATCTCATAGTTCCATTCACTGGTTTATAAAACAGAAATAACACAAAAATACACACAGTCCAAGCACAACACATTTGTATCAATTTTCCATTATGTTCTATTCACAAGTGCCCATTGGCTACTAAATACATACAAACTAAAGTAGCTCCAAAAGATGACATTTTCTTCTCACTCGCAATTCTCTTACATATGACTTCTCTGTATTACAGTTCTCCCTCTTCTTCATATTCTTCCCTCTCTCTGTTGCTAACTAGTCTTACAAACTTTTACATAACTCAAAATGTTCTTAGGGTTTCCATGGCTACTTTCCTACTCTAAACCTTATCCTACGCTATCTTAGTCTAGTCGTATTCCGGAGCTGAAGTGGAAACTTCTGCTCTGTTTACAATTTCAAAAACTTGCTTCAAAGGGAAATATCCGACACCGGTTCAAACGTGCCTCCGAAAGTGAATTTCGGTGTTGAGTGGAGGCGGATCCTGAAATCGTTTGTGACTGCTCACGTTGAAGTTCTGAAGGAACTCTCACGTGTTGGGTGGTCCCACCTCTACGCGTGTGCCAACGATGCTACTCCATCATATGAAGTGAAGAGAATTGTTTCCCAAAATTGGGAAATCCAATGGATAGATAGAAGTAATAGTAGTGATGTGGAATGAGTATCGGTAATTCGATTCAAGGATGTTGCAGTAGTAGTGTAACTGAATGGTGTGAGATACCTCATTCAAACGTGTTTGAATTTTTCATAAAAGTAAAGTTTAGGTATGTCTTCCTAAGAGAAGTTACTACAAATAGAACACGTTGGTTGGATTGAAGAATGGCCAAGTGGAACTTGACTGGAAAATGTTCAAACCAGGGAATAGTAGGGAATATGAGAAGAATGGTAGAAGACAAGGAATATTGGATATAAAGGAATTCAAGGACAATCATATACAACACAAATACATAAATAATAAGTGAACTGACACAAAAATGCACTAGAGTGCATGATGCATATGATGAATTTAAAATGCATATGCATTAGTAGGAATGTGGGAAATGAATGTTTGGTGCATATGGATGTGCATTTGTGCATATGTATATGCTTGGATATGCATATGGCATGCTTGTGGACTTAGAATATTCTATTATTATGCAACAATGATGTTATGTTAATTGATTATGACTAATTATGGATTAAGTATTCAAGAAAAATGATATACAGATGGTTGAATATGTGGATGTTGTTGTTTTTTGTGACTTCCATATATGTCAAAACCCATGAGGGTGGTAGAGATAATGTTCAAAAGGAAGGAGGAGGAATCATGTGACCTTTTACAAATACTAGTTGATCACGTAGCATCAAGTATGTTGATAACAACCATGTAGGTATGCATTTGATTATTTCCAATGTTGAAGGGAATTGAGGTAACAATTTCCTCAGCTAAATTTTAAAGATTTAAATTGATATGTAATGTCTAAATGCGTAGAGTATGGAAATGTTGTTGATGCTAGAATGCATTTAAATAAAATTTTGTTTTCATATTTTGTTATGGTTGGATATGATATCATAACCAGGTCAATTCAGGAGACAAAATCCTATTATAACAATGAATAACCATAGAAATATTAATGTGTGAGACCATGAGATGGTTGGATATGGAAGGGATATAACGTTATGTGAGTGTTCAGTGGTTTTCCTTGTATATCTAATTTTTGGAATGCATCCTCTTTGCTAACATTGAAGATCACTTAGGATTTATGTTCCCTTGTGTTGTGTATGGGTTGCAGAGGAGGGTATCCAAATATTTGGGAAATATTGGGAAGAATTTGGATGATGTGTTGAGGCATTGACTAGACCTTCCAACTCACCAGGGTGGAGTTCGTGACATAGTTATGTGATATTATGTAGTCAATGTAGGGATGCATTGTGTATATGTGCCCGTGGGTATTACAACATCGATTGTTATCTGATTGATAATTGTTTTTTGTATTAGGAAAAACTTGTGGTGTTAAAAATGCATAATGAATTATAGTGGAGTTATATTTAATATGAATACTAGCTGAAGGTGATTGAATTGTTGTTTGTCACAATTTCAAGATCACTTTTTGGAGCTATTGAAAAAGTTACAAGTGGTATTAAAGGAATTAGTGAATGCATGTATATATTATATCACATAGAAATGATTATGCTAACAACTAAAATGATATTAGTATTTCTAAATCATGAAGTTGAAAACACTTCAAGTGTTGTTAGATATTGCAATAAGAAAGTTGCAAGATAAAGTAGTTACATAATGATGAATTATGGAAAATCTCTCTAAGGGGAACAAAGTAATAAAAATATTTCTAGATAGAAGAAATAAAATATTGGTTGATAATACATGTGTAAGGAATGATGGGTTCATTCCATTCAATAGTTGAATTCCATTTTATGTCAAGAATCGGTGGAAGTAATTGAATTTTAGTTGTAAACAATTTAGAGATCACTTGTTCCCATTGTACATGGGTTATTGGCAATATGTTTTCCTAGATGTAAGATGAGGAAAATTGCAGGTGGAGTGGTCTTGGATATGGAAATAATGTATGGCCATAAGGAAGATTGATATCTTCTGTTGCAAGAGACAAATGTTATGAGTAGAAGATCATGTCTGGAAACTTTATTTTTTTTTGTATAAAATAGTATTGGAAATTGGAATTTAAAAATCACTGACAATATATTTAACTGCAATTAAATTGAGGAAATTGTAGGTAGAGTGGTATTGGATATGGTAGGGATGTAAGCCCATAAGGAATACTAATATCTACAACTGCAAGAGTCAAACATTATGAGAAGAAAACTCATGCCCGGGGAATTTGATTTTCCTCTATAAAACAAGATTTGAAAAATTATAATTAAGAATTGTTATGATATGTTAACAATTGGTTTGGATGAGTGAAGGTTGATAAAATTGCAGGAATAATGGTCTCATTTATTAAATTGTTTTAATCCATTTTAAATATTGATATCTACTCCTATAAGAGACAAATGAATTATGAGTAGGGAGCTCGTGCTTGGGAAATTATGTTTTCCTGTTTAAAAAAAATTAGACCTTTTATCATTGAAAATTATTATAATGATATCTCATGATGACTATATGTGTTTACTATAGATGAGATGTTGGTTATTGAAATTGGAAGCTTGAGAATAAGATTACCAAAAGGAAATCGAGCTCAATGATAAGGCATGTAACAATGAAAGTCTAGTGGGCTTGTTGCAACTGGAGTTCTTCGAGCGAAAAATCTAAAACTTCTTGGTTGAGTGCATTGAATCCTTGAAAGTAAGTGGTACAAACTGAAGGACTGAAAATCAAAGAAGGGGGTACACTTTCTAGGTTGTGCAAGATGATGAGGAAGGAGATTTTGTTGGTTGGAATTACTGCTAGAAATATAAATTGTGCAGATTATTATGCATGTTTTGGGTCGGAGTTCGTATGTATGCATGTTTTTAGGTCGGAGTGCCTATGTAAATGAACATTGGATGAATTGTTTATGTTGTTACAATCTTCTGAGCCTAGTTTTGTGATATTAAGAACACCAAAATGATGTTTTTCAATGAGAATAATGCCAAAATAAGGGGACTGGGATGTAACACCCTTGTTTTAATCCATATACTAGAATGAATTATATAAATGTGACTTAGGTTGGTGAGATGACAAAGTTGAAAAGGGTTCGAAGTGCCTAGGAAATGCAATAACTCTATATATATTAATAAAATACGTCGTTGGTTGTAGGAAGGACAAGGACAAAAGAGATAGGGGCTATGATTCCATGAGAGAGGGGGATAAAGGCGATAAGTCTTTTTGTTATATTTTATTTACCCATATTGGTTTTAATTGAGAAAATTAGTTACATGAGCTTCTTGGGGGGAAGACCATGTGGTTCTTAATTTCATATAATTATATAAACATCCCTTGTAGGTTATTTTGAGAGTTCTTCTCCATTCACACTTACATTTTTTCCTGGTTCTTCTTCATTCACTCTTGTTAATTTGGGTGATCTTGGCTTGGGCTGGAGGTAGTGAGACATTTCTAGATGCATGTAAGAAATTTCTTAGCTTTCAAGGAGGGAATGGATGTCTATGTGCATGATATTGATGGCAGTTCAGAAAGAACTATCCATAACTGATAATCCTTGGAATTTCCATCATGGATATTTTCTGACCAGTAGCACTGGAGCATTGGAGAGAAATGGAACAATCTGAGGGATTACATGGAAAAGAAATGGGTTCATTTCTTTGGGTGGTGCAGGCTGAAGGAGAAAGAAAACTAGAAATAATGATTGTTGTGTGGTTGGGAAATTCAGAGAGCCTGTTAGCTAACTGATGTGTTTTTATATTTGGCCTAGGACCCATCCTTGTGGATTCATAGCCCTCCCTTAGGGGTGACATTGTTGTTGAGAGTTAATGAACATTGATGTCTGTGGTTGGGAGGAACTTCCTTGGTTTGAAACCAATTGGTGAATGTTTACCTGAAAAGATAAGTGCTCTTTGTGTTTTTGTATAATGTATATTTCATTGTGTATTATTATTTTCTTTGATATATGTATCTACAATGTGTTACTTACTGGTTATTGTTGTGCATGGCATGATTAAGCATTCTTTTATGATGTAGCATGAATCTTGATTATTGCATGTGTGGTTATTTCATTCTTTCATGCTTGATTTTGAATTAATTATTATCATATTTCAAAATTAGTTTTTGATGTGTGATTTGAAGTACTGTGGCCAACCTATGGGNGAGATAAGCTGCCACCATTCTAGCGAGTCTTTCACTCTGTATTTTTACAGTCTCTGTACATTTCTTTCATTAATAGAAATCGTGTATTACTGTATCTCTATGTTTATGGTTACATTTCTGATATATTTCTGTTATATTACTAGATATACATGATATCTCTGTGCATTTCTTTATTATATCTCCGCTCTCATTTAGTGCCAAAAATAATCCGGATCACTGCATCTCCTGTTCTTCCTTGACTTCCTTCAGGAGTTCCTTCCCACTCATGAGAAGTATGCTTGTGTTGGCTTCCTCTTTCATTTTATTCTCCTCTATTGGAAGCAACATATGCATCCTACCATTCTTCTCCAATGTATATGTGTTCTTCCTTCCATCATGAATGAAATTTCTGTCAAACTGCCATGGTCTTCCCCAAAAAATGTGGCATACGTCCATGGGAGTTACATCACATAGGATTTCATCTTTATATCCTCCTATTTTAATTTCAACCAGGCATTGTTTAGAAATCATTACCTGGTGTCCTTTTTGTAGCCATGAGACTTTGTATGGCCTTGGATGTGCAGTTGTCTTTAGCTCCAATTTCTCCACCATCTCTGTGGATACTAGGTTGTCAGTACTCCCACTGGCAATGATCACCTTGCACACTTTATCCTTAGTTTTGCAAGCTGTCCTAAAGAGACTGTTCCTCTGCACTAGCTTCTCAATTTATGCCTCTGGTTTCAGGAGAACTTTTCTCAACATCAGGGATGCTCCATCCTCTTCTCCTTCTTCTTCAACATCTCTTCGCTGCACTTCAGAGATATGAGCTTCTCCTCCTTCCTTCTTCTTCTCGGGACATTCCCAAGACATGTGCCCTATCTTTCCACAGTTATAACACCTTACTCCTCCCTTGCCTCTTCCTCTAGAAGAGTTTCTTCCACTATTATATCTTCCTCGTGAACTTCATCCTCGTTTCGAGTGATTGTGTGGTTTCTCAGCCTCGTCCTTAGACTGATGTGCTCTGTCATGGTTAAATCCCTTGCTTTTTCTTGGGAACGAGCTTTTACCTCTTCCTTGCTGGTTTTTTTTTCTGGCCAACTTTTCCTCTACCTTCAGTGAAAATTGATATGCATCTTCCATAGTCCTCACTGACATCATGCTTAGCTCATCCTGGACTTCATATCTCAAGCCATTTATGTATCTGGCAACTTTTTCTTCGTCTCTCTCCCTTTGTCCAATTCTGATCTTCATCCTATAGAACTCCTCGGTGTACTCCTTGACTGTCATTCCTTTATGTCTCAGGTTCTATAGCTTCCTAAACAGATTGATCTAGTAGTCTTTGGGTATTAACTTAGCCTTCAATTTGGCTACCATCTTGTCCCAACTCTTTATCCTCTGTTTTCCTTTACTTCTCCTCTCAGCCTGTAGTTTGTCCCACCATAGTGTTGCATGCCCTTTGGGCCTGGTGACTCCTTGCTTCACTTTCTTTTCCTCATTGACATATTCATAGTCGAAGTGTTTGTCCATGGACCTTATCCAATCCAACAGTTCTTCAACATCTAGATTTCCCTCACACATGGGGACCTCTATTTTATCTCTACCTCCCAATCTGGAAACTGTTCTCAACAAATGTTCCTCTGCAGCATCCTCTCTAGCATCTTCTTCAACCTCAACCTCTTCACTTTACCCATCACTGGCATCCCCAACATCAGGTGCTCTTTTCTGTGCTTCTTCCATGGCTTTCGTTCGAGCACAAAATTCTCACATCTCCCTTTCTACAACACAGTTGGCTAAAGGTGGCTCTCGTCTTCTTGGCGGCATTATGTTGACTATTTGTCACACCCAGAGTATGGCTCCGAGTTCTCTGTATCCTTGTTTTATTCCTTTTCCTAAAGTCTACAGACAAACAACTGATGCTCTGATACCACTTGATGTGGACCCCCTATCCCTCCTCAGGGTTGCACGACGTCTCGGTTAGGATCTTCTGGTTCGGGAGCCGAAAGGGATCTTCTGGTTCCAAACTGGAACCCTTTGAAATGAATACACAAGTTCACTCCACAAATGCTTAGTTGGGTTTTTCCAAGTGCCAAGCGTGAGCTCCCACGGTGCACGACCAAGGGCTGTGATTGTGCCCTTATCCTTCTCGCCTTTCGCTATTTCATGATCTCGCAACTCAGAGTTTTGCAGCATGAGAACTCCACCCTCCCAACTCGTGATACCCGAGTTTGCGAATTGGCCCGACCTCGCTATTTCGTGATTCAGGTTTTTGGAAGTCAAGCCTTCTGTCCTTCCAACTTGCGAGACCCGAGACCACGATGTGGATCAATGGTCCAGATCCACCTGTAGTCGACGGTCCAGATCAAATCACGAATGCGTGATTTGGAGGTTTGAAAAACAAGACCTCCATCGTTCCATATTGCGATACCCGAGGTTGCGATGTGGACCAACGGTCCAGATCCACCTGTGCTCGACGGTTCAGATCAAATCGCCATCTCGCGACTCAGAGGTTTGAAAAACAAGGAAATCTGCTTCTTGGTTCACGATATCCAAGTTCATGATGTGGACCAATGGTCGACGGTTCAGATCAAATCGCAGTCTCACGACTCGGAGGTTTTAGAAACAAGGGACTTTGCTTTCCAGTTCACGATATCCGAGTCCGCGAAATGGGTCAACTCCGCTATTTTGTGATCTCGCGACTCAGGGTTTTGGAAGACAAGACCTCTATCCCTTTGGTTGGCGATACCCAAGTTTGTGAACTGAACCAACGGTCTAGATCTATCTGAGATCAATGGTCGTTGTTCCTCCTGAGCTTTTGGACATCAAGTAGCCCTCGCCACTAATCTCATTGGAGCTCCACCTTATCCAATGGTTTGCGGGGTTTCGGTGTTCCTCCTTGAGGACTCTCCATCGTCCATTTAGATCTTTGAAATCCCCTCACCGAGATCTATGTAGCGTTAAAGTCTGCGCTCCTCCTTCCAATCAGATGATCCGCAAGAATCCCCACAACGATCCAACGCTCAAGGGAATTCTTCCTCCTGAGCTTTTACTCGACTCCCACTTAGAATATTTTCTAAGTCTGCAAAGACTCAATATTTGCTCCTTCCAGGGATTGAGTTCTTGGTCTCGACAACACCTTTCGAAGTGTTATCCCTCCTGAGCTTTATCTGGTTCAGACTTCGATCTCCCACGCACTCCTTGCGTCTTAGGGATTTCGATAACTCAGGTCCACGTCATTTTCTCTCTGGCTCGATGCACACCTTGTAGAGCTCTCAGTGGAGAGAAAACAATTCCACAGTGTTCCTCCCTAGATTGATGCACACCTTGTAGAGCTCCAAATGAAGAGAAACAATTGAAACTGCCAAAATCTCACAGTTCCATTCACTTGTTTATAAAACAGAAAATAACACGAAAATACACACAGTCCAAGCACAACACATTTGGATCAATTTTCCATTATGTTCTATTCACAAGTGCCCATTGGCTACTAAATACATACAAAATAAAGTAGCTCCAAAAGATGATATTTTCTGCTCACTCGCAATTCTCTTACATATGACTTCTCTGTATTACAGTTCTCCCTCTTCTTCCTATTCTTCCCTCTCTCTGTTGCTAACTAGTCTTACAAACTTTTACATAACTCAAAATGTTCCTAGGGTTTCCATGGCTACTTTCCTACTCTAAACCTTATCCTACGCTATCTTAGTCTAGTCGTATTCCGGAGCTGAAGTGGAAACTTCTGCTCTGTTTACAATTTCAAAAACTTGCTTCAAAGGGAAATATCCGACACCGGTTCAAACGTGCCTCCGAAAGTGAATTTCGGTGTTGAGTGGAGGCGGATCCTGAAATCGTTTGTGACTGCTCACGTTGAAGTTCTGAAGGAACTCTCACGTGTTGGGTGGTCCCACCTCTACGCGTGTGCCAACGATGCTACTCCATCATATGAAGTGAAGAGAATTGTTTCCCAAAATTGGGAAATCCAATGGATAGATAGAAGTAATAGTAGTGATGTGGAATGAGTATCGGTAATTCGATTCAAGGATGTTGCAGTAGTAGTGTAACTGAATGGTGTGAGATACCTCATTCAAACGTGTTTGAATTTTTCATAAAAGTAAAGTTTAGGTATGTCTTCCTAAGAGAAGTTACTACAAATAGAACACGTTGGTTGGATTGAAGAATGGCCAAGTGGAACTTGACTGGAAAATGTTCAAACCAGGGAATAGTAGGGAATATGAGAAGAATGGTAGAAGACAAGGAATATTGGATATAAAGGAATTCAAGGACAATCATATACAACACAAATACATAAATAATAAGTGAACTGACACAAAAATGCACTAGAGTGCATGATGCATATGATGAATTTAAAATGCATATGCATTAGTAGGAATGTGGGAAATGAATGTTTGGTGCATATGGATGTGCATTTGTGCATATGTATATGCTTGGATATGCATATGGCATGCTTGTGGACTTAGAATATTCTATTATTATGCAACAATGATGTTATGTTAATTGATTATGACTAATTATGGATTAAGTATTCAAGAAAAATGATATACAGATGGTTGAATATGTGGATGTTGTTGTTTTTTGTGACTTCCATATATGTCAAAACCCATGAGGGTGGTAGAGATAATGTTCAAAAGGAAGGAGGAGGAATCATGTGACCTTTTACAAATACTAGTTGATCACGTAGCATCAAGTATGTTGATAACAACCATGTAGGTATGCATTTGATTATTTCCAATGTTGAAGGGAATTGAGGTAACAATTTCCTCAGCTAAATTTTAAAGATTTAAATTGATATGTAATGTCTAAATGCGTAGAGTATGGAAATGTTGTTGATGCTAGAATGCATTTAAATAAAATTTTGTTTTCATATTTTGTTATGGTTGGATATGATATCATAACCAGGTCAATTCAGGAGACAAAATCCTATTATAACAATGAATAACCATAGAAATATTAATGTGTGAGACCATGAGATGGTTGGATATGGAAGGGATATAACGTTATGTGAGTGTTCAGTGGTTTTCCTTGTATATCTAATTTTTGGAATGCATCCTCTTTGCTAACATTGAAGATCACTTAGGATTTATGTTCCCTTGTGTTGTGTATGGGTTGCAGAGGAGGGTATCCAAATATTTGGGAAATATTGGGAAGAATTTGGATGATGTGTTGAGGCATTGACTAGACCTTCCAACTCACCAGGGTGGAGTTCGTGACATAGTTATGTGATATTATGTAGTCAATGTAGGGATGCATTGTGTATATGTGCCCGTGGGTATTACAACATCGATTGTTATCTGATTGATAATTGTTTTTTGTATTAGGAAAAACTTGTGGTGTTAAAAATGCATAATGAATTATAGTGGAGTTATATTTAATATGAATACTAGCTGAAGGTGATTGAATTGTTGTTTGTCACAATTTCAAGATCACTTTTTGGAGCTATTGAAAAAGTTACAAGTGGTATTAAAGGAATTAGTGAATGCATGTATATATTATATCACATAGAAATGATTATGCTAACAACTAAAATGATATTAGTATTTCTAAATCATGAAGTTGAAAACACTTCAAGTGTTGTTAGATATTGCAATAAGAAAGTTGCAAGATAAAGTAGTTACATAATGATGAATTATGGAAAATCTCTCTAAGGGGAACAAAGTAATAAAAATATTTCTAGATAGAAGAAATAAAATATTGGTTGATAATACATGTGTAAGGAATGATGGGTTCATTCCATTCAATAGTTGAATTCCATTTTATGTCAAGAATCGGTGGAAGTAATTGAATTTTAGTTGTAAACAATTTAGAGATCACTTGTTCCCATTGTACATGGGTTATTGGCAATATGTTTTCCTAGATGTAAGATGAGGAAAATTGCAGGTGGAGTGGTCTTGGATATGGAAATAATGTATGGCCATAAGGAAGATTGATATCTTCTGTTGCAAGAGACAAATGTTATGAGTAGAAGATCATGTCTGGAAACTTTATTTTTTTTTGTATAAAATAGTATTGGAAATTGGAATTTAAAAATCACTGACAATATATTTAACTGCAATTAAATTGAGGAAATTGTAGGTAGAGTGGTATTGGATATGGTAGGGATGTAAGCCCATAAGGAATACTAATATCTACAACTGCAAGAGTCAAACATTATGAGAAGAAAACTCATGCCCGGGGAATTTGATTTTCCTCTATAAAACAAGATTTGAAAAATTATAATTAAGAATTGTTATGATATGTTAACAATTGGTTTGGATGAGTGAAGGTTGATAAAATTGCAGGAATAATGGTCTCATTTATTAAATTGTTTTAATCCATTTTAAATATTGATATCTACTCCTATAAGAGACAAATGAATTATGAGTAGGGAGCTCGTGCTTGGGAAATTATGTTTTCCTGTTTAAAAAAAATTAGACCTTTTATCATTGAAAATTATTATAATGATATCTCATGATGACTATATGTGTTTACTATAGATGAGATGTTGGTTATTGAAATTGGAAGCTTGAGAATAAGATTACCAAAAGGAAATCGAGCTCAATGATAAGGCATGTAACAATGAAAGTCTAGTGGGCTTGTTGCAACTGGAGTTCTTCGAGCGAAAAATCTAAAACTTCTTGGTTGAGTGCATTGAATCCTTGAAAGTAAGTGGTACAAACTGAAGGACTGAAAATCAAAGAAGGGGGTACACTTTCTAGGTTGTGCAAGATGATGAGGAAGGAGATTTTGTTGGTTGGAATTACTGCTAGAAATATAAATTGTGCAGATTATTATGCATGTTTTGGGTCGGAGTTCGTATGTATGCATGTTTTTAGGTCGGAGTGCCTATGTAAATGAACATTGGATGAATTGTTTATGTTGTTACAATCTTCTGAGCCTAGTTTTGTGATATTAAGAACACCAAAATGATGTTTTTCAATGAGAATAATGCCAAAATAAGGGGACTGGGATGTAACACCCTTGTTTTAATCCATATACTAGAATGAATTATATAAATGTGACTTAGGTTGGTGAGATGACAAAGTTGAAAAGGGTTCGAAGTGCCTAGGAAATGCAATAACTCTATATATATTAATAAAATACGTCGTTGGTTGTAGGAAGGACAAGGACAAAAGAGATAGGGGCTATGATTCCATGAGAGAGGGGGATAAAGGCGATAAGTCTTTTTGTTATATTTTATTTACCCATATTGGTTTTAATTGAGAAAATTAGTTACATGAGCTTCTTGGGGGGAAGACCATGTGGTTCTTAATTTCATATAATTATATAAACATCCCTTGTAGGTTATTTTGAGAGTTCTTCTCCATTCACACTTACATTTTTTCCTGGTTCTTCTTCATTCACTCTTGTTAATTTGGGTGATCTTGGCTTGGGCTGGAGGTAGTGAGACATTTCTAGATGCATGTAAGAAATTTCTTAGCTTTCAAGGAGGGAATGGATGTCTATGTGCATGATATTGATGGCAGTTCAGAAAGAACTATCCATAACTGATAATCCTTGGAATTTCCATCATGGATATTTTCTGACCAGTAGCACTGGAGCATTGGAGAGAAATGGAACAATCTGAGGGATTACATGGAAAAGAAATGGGTTCATTTCTTTGGGTGGTGCAGGCTGAAGGAGAAAGAAAACTAGAAATAATGATTGTTGTGTGGTTGGGAAATTCAGAGAGCCTGTTAGCTAACTGATGTGTTTTTATATTTGGCCTAGGACCCATCCTTGTGGATTCATAGCCCTCCCTTAGGGGTGACATTGTTGTTGAGAGTTAATGAACATTGATGTCTGTGGTTGGGAGGAACTTCCTTGGTTTGAAACCAATTGGTGAATGTTTACCTGAAAAGATAAGTGCTCTTTGTGTTTTTGTATAATGTATATTTCATTGTGTATTATTATTTTCTTTGATATATGTATCTACAATGTGTTACTTACTGGTTATTGTTGTGCATGGCATGATTAAGCATTCTTTTATGATGTAGCATGAATCTTGATTATTGCATGTGTGGTTATTTCATTCTTTCATGCTTGATTTTGAATTAATTATTATCATATTTCAAAATTAGTTTTTGATGTGTGATTTGAAGTACTGTGGCCAACCTATGGGAGGTTGGGTAAATTGCATTGAATATATGTGGTCATCATGCATGACAAATGCTCAGAGGTCATAAGATGAAGATGTCAAATATGTCAAAAAGCCACACGACCATTTTTAAAATTGTCCATTCAAATAATACTTTAATATCGTTGTCAAGAGATTTTAGGTTATTGTCATCAAGCTTAAATTTTTAGATTACCCTAATGGTAATGTTTATAAAGCTCTTGAAAACTTAGGAATTGGGTGTCTTGAGAAGATTCCTTGTATCATCATATCTTCGGAAAACTCTTTATAAGCTATCGAGAGGTTTCCAAAGGCCATCTTTGTGAAACCCTTGATAAATCTATCGAGAGACTTCCAAAGATCATCTTTTTGAAACTCTTGATAAGAAATTAGGGAGTTTCAAAAGGCCACTCAAGTTATATTTAAGAAAAAGGTCATGATGACTTGCATGAAGAGGTTTTAAAACCAAAAATAAAAAATTTAAAAGTTCCCTAATGTATTTGATAAATTCTCCCCGAGAACATTTTTAAAGAACCTACCATGACATTTTTAATATTGTCTCAATGACAATAATATAAATGCTCCCAATAGTTATATTAAATTTTTATTTGAATGGACAATTTTAAAATAGCATGAATAATTATTGATGGTCAAATTAAATTTTACTTGACAAGTTAGCTTTTGGGCTTCTTAAAATTATTGTTTAGACTAATATCTTTAGAAGACTCGTGATAAGTTATCAAGACGTTTCCTTGATATATTATCAAGAGGTTTCTATATATCATCTTTATGAAACCCTTGATAAGCTATGGAGAGTTTTCCCAAGACTATCTTTGTCAAGCTCCCAAATAAATGATATTTATGCAAAAATGTCTTAATGGTTTTCAATGGTTAAATAAAACACTTAAAAAAAATTCTTGACAACATTGATAAAAGCTTCCTCGAAACAATTTTGTAAATGATCTAATGACACATTCAATATGACTTTGCATGTGGTGGCAGCACTTCACTAATACAGGAATACAACTCACGATACTATATAATGACTCCATCGGAATAAGTTATCATCTCCGGGTGACCTCCTATATCATATTATATACGTAGTCAATGGTGCTTTTTTCACCTTGGCTATGTACTCCGCTGTCTCTACCACCTACGCTATTTACCCCCCTCTTCGCAACGCCAATAACTTAGGCCCTATTTAATCTAATATAAAGCCCGATAAGGTGCTTAAGGAATCCTACTTTAAACGAAAATAATGTAAAATCTTTACATGACAATGTTAAAGTAGTATTTTAATAAAAAAAATTAAACATGGCCTAAATATTTATTAATGGTCAAATTCCATATTTATGGAATGAAAATAATGTAAAAACTTTATAGGAAAATGTTAAAGTAGTATTTTAATGGATAGTTTTAAAGATGGTCTAAATATGTATTAATGGTTTTTTTTATACAATTTAATTTTATATATTTTAAAATTAAAGAATTAATTTTCTATTGATTTTTAAACACCCTTAAATAAAAAAATACAAGCATAATATTATAGGCACTATATCAAGTTTGGAAGAAAATAAATTAAATTGAAATATAGTTTAAACATAGCTAAAACCTAAAAGTAAGTGAAAATTATCGGTTTCAAACTTCTTGGAACACCTCAAATCCAATCATGTTTTAATATAATATAATTATGTATACAAAGTGTCTATATATAAATATTTATTTAAATTTATAAAAAAAAAATAACTATTTTATTTTATTATATTTATGAATTATATTAATAGTTTTTATAAATTATATTTTTTACATGAATATTATTTACTTATATAAAATCTTTTATTTATTTATTATTTATTTAATAGTATATAGTTAAACTACATAATATTCAATGTCATTCTATCTACTATTTATTTATGATTGATATAGGATCTATGGTAAAGTAAAAAAAACTCAAAACAAATTGTATATGGTTGCTCTATTTTATTTTATATGGTTTCTCTATTTTATATATAATGTTAGTACAATTTTTTTCAAAACAATATTTTTTTATTAATTGTTATAATATTTACTTAATTAAAATGGAGATGGTAATCTTGAAAAAATAGTCATGGTTCAGAAGATTCATATAAAATAATTTAAAATGATTAATATTTTTCAAAAAAATTACAAAGGATACAATGGCAAGCCAGCCATCATGGCTTAGAGGATAAAAATAATTTGAAATGATTAATATTTTTAAAAAAATTACAAAAGACCGAATGACTAGCTATCTAGCCTATTTCAAAAATCAATAGACATATTTTTTTACTAAGATGGTAGTTTTGGAAAAGTTCTTGATGACTTAATCATGTTGCTTCTTATAATATCATTATAGATGTTTAATATTTTTTCGATGGCTTTGTCAAATTCCATGTTTAAAAAATGTCTTATGGTTAGACCATCAGAACCTTTTTTAAAGATCATTTGAAATATTGTATTTCCTCTTAATGAAATTTTTTAAAACCTCTCCATGGAATGTTTGGACTTACCCCCAATGGTAATATTGGAATAATTCTCGTTGGCTAAGCCATCCGGCCTATCTAACCTTTTTTAAAAATCATTTGAAATATTATATTTCCTCTTAATGGAATATTTTAAAACCTCTCCATGGAATGTTTGGACTTACCCCAATGGTAATATTGAAATAATTCTCGTTGGCTAAGCCATCCGGCCTGTTTAAATGACCATTCAAAAACCTTATTTCCTTGTTTATTTATGGATGACATCTTTTAAAACCCCTTCATTGACATTTTCGGATTTGCTTCGATGGAATTTTTGTTTTTCCCCAATGGTAATCTTGGAAATAGACATGTTGCTTTTAAAAATCATTTGAAATGTTTAATGTTTGCTTGATGGTTTGTCATTCGGCTAGTTTTGAAGTCAAATGGCATATTTAAAAAATGCTCTGTGGTTTTCCTCCGCCTGCATATTTGGGATATACATTAATGAAATCTTTTGTTTTATATAGATAGTAACCTTGGAAAAGTGACTCATGGATTGGTTATCAATCTTATTTTAAATATTATTCAAGATTATTCAGAATTTTTTATCTCCTCCAAATAATATTTTTCATTTCTTCTTAATGACATCTTTGAAAACCAATTTACTCTAATAAAATCTTTTGTTTTACCATAATGATAATCCTATCTAATAAAATCTTTTGTTTTACCATAATGATAATCCTATGAAAATGTCAGATGGATTAGTTATGGTGCCTATTTTAAATATAATTCCAAATATTGTATGTCATCTTGATGGAATCTTTTATATCTTCTCAATGAGATATTTGAAAACCCTAGATGACATCTTTGGATTTACCTTATGGAATGTTTTGTTTTACCTCGAAGGTAAATCGTGGAAAAACATTGATAGCTTAGTAGTCAGGTGTATTTTAAATATTATTTGAAAACTTTTATTTCCTCCTCTTTTAAAGATTATTTGACATATTTTATTTCCTCGTGATAAAATATTTTATTTTTTTCCAATAACAAATTTTAAATTCCCAGACGACAACTTTAGATTTAAAAACACAAAATCAATAGTAATGGCTTTCAAAGATC
>JZKD02S2435546.1:1377-70176 GCA_000966675.3 Picea glauca
TTTTTTTTTTTTTTTCACTTTTGCATCCTTTTGATGTCCTTAATAGCATTGTCCTAGAAGGACACTGTAAGGATGCATAAACAAGATGTAAAATAATTTTTTTTTGTCCTTATGCACCTACATTTCTAGAATAAAGTGACTATGAAATCACTTTCTTGGCTTCATTTCAAAATTTTCTTTTATTAGATAGTTGCCTGAATATTGTGAAAACATGCTTATTGAATTCCTTGGGAGCATTTGGGAAATAAATCTTTTTTTGGTTCTCTTATTTGTTTCTCTCATTTTTTGTTGTTTTGTTTTTTGTATTGTAAGTTTTCTTTCCTTAAATTTCTTCTTGTTTTTTTTTAATAATAATCAATCTTATGTAGTTATGGGTTTTATGGCCTCCTCTTTCTCTCTCTCGTTTTTTTTCTTGTACTTTTTTTTTAAAATTGTGGATTTTCTTTCCTCAATTATATGAGGGTGTTATGTAGATTGTCTCCCCTCACCCCCACCTTCATCTTCATTTTTTTTTGTGTTAGCTTGTGAGTCTCTATAAAATCACAAAGTCCTAGATCACCTCTTTATAAGTTGTTAGTCTTATCTTTTGACGAGGTGTCATCCTTATCTATTGATGAGTTATCAATGTGAGAAAATATCAAGATCTAGAGGTGGTTACATCCATCATCCATGTACTATATATTGATATCACTGGATGGATATATTGTTGAAATGACTAAAGCCTTTCCTGTCAATCTTCTTGTGTTATGTTTCATTGCATAGTTTAACATGGTATCAAAGCTCCTTTAGCCTCAAGGGCATGGTAACTCCTCATGGTATTCATCCATGAGAGGTTTGATATGAGTAGTCATCCATGAGAGATTTGATATGGGTAGTCTAAGTTGAATGTGAGTCCATGGTAGTAATCCATGAGATTGATGAAGAAGGAGTGCACGAGTTGGCCCACAATTAAAAGAGCATGCTTACAAAGGATGGCGAAGGAGGCTAGCATTGCAAGAGGACTAAAGTAGCTTCAGAACGAGTAAAATAAAATAAATCAAATCTGTAAACACCATTCATGCAATGTTTTCTAATAACACTATTAGATAGATCATCATTAAAATGAAGAGAATATTGCACCTTCCACAATGTATTATCTCTAGCTACACAGGATCCCACAACATCCAAAAACCATTAATCCATTAATCTTGGATTAGAACTCAACCGTAGTTCCTTAATCGGAATAACATTACCATGGACCACAAAACTGTGTTCCATAAAACTACCAAAGGTGAAAACCATACCGAGAAAAACCACTCGATAAAAACCTATCAATTTCTTGTATTCAATCTTCCAAAAAGATATAGTTGTCAATGTATAGGTATATTGCCTAACAAACCGACCTAAAAGTTAAAAAAAAGGACAATACATACTAAAAACCCATGTTGTCTAAACATTCGGCTTTTTGGAGTTTTTATAGGCATATTTTCTGATCATTTTTTATTGAAATTCGGCCCTAAAAATGTTGGAACTCCAGATTTGAGTGATTGAGTCTGTATAATTCGAGTGCCCCAAGGGTTTTTCAGGGTACACCAGATTTAAGTGATTGAGTCTGTATAATTCGAGTGCCTCGAGGGTTTTTCAAGGTACTCCAGATTTGAGTGATTGAGTCTGTATAATTCGAGTGCCCCAAGGGTTTTTTAGGGTGTTGAATCCATTTATGCATTCAAAAATGCAATTTAAACAACAAAAAATGGTGATTTCACCAAGATTTGTTTTGTCGGATTCCAATGAAGAAGTTCAAAAAGTTGGATGTTTAGACAATGCCCTAAAAAACTACAATTTAACAATCCTTGAGTGGGTCGGATTTTTCAAGTCCACTAGTGCTACAAATCCATCTTGCTCCATTTCCTAGGTGACACATGAACCTAAATGGTCCATTGAAGCTTTAGATGCACGGGCTAGGTGAATGATATCAAAATCCATAGTAGTTCTGGGTAGGCCACTTGAGGTAGAATCAATAGAGGTGTCCATAGGAGACACCAGAATTATAGGAGTGAGAAGGAGACAATCCACCATTCTTCCAGCCAAATATTGCAATACTGCTATGGAAGAGGCCATTTCAACTTGCTTCCCTTGGTGGAAAATGATGAGGGCTCATAGCTTTGCCTCTCATTCTTGAAAGTCAAAGATGTGTTCACCTGCTTAAATGATGCACTAGACCCATGCCCCATTCTTCTACATTGTTTGGCTCTCTATTTCCTCCTTTCACTGGACTCCGTTGTTTAGTTGAGAAAGCCATAATTTTACTAGTCTCCTCAATATTGCTCTCATAGTGCTTCAAACCTTTCTAGAGCTCTTGCAAATTATAGAATGTGAAACCAACTACAACAATGGTAGCGCACCATGGATGGATGCCCTTGTCATGGAGGACTCCAATAAAAATTACCCAAACTTGGATGGAGGTTTATAATCTCTCCAACCCGTGACTACATGTTTGGCTTACCCTCTAGACATATTTATCCCAACAAATTTCCTAAACATCCCACACGTGAGAACAATCACCTCCCCATTCCCATATTAACTTCATCATGGGAGGATTCAATATCTTCGAGAGTGAGAGAAGAGGTTTTAATTAATAATCCTACCACCAATTGCATGCTTAGACATGTGGAGGTGTGGAATGCTATCATCTTAATAACATTCATGGAAGGGGAGACATGGAGATAATTTTCCTACCCACCCTCACCCTTTATATTAAGAGTTCCTTCACCAAACAAGACCCTGTCATTTGTTTTTGAGTCTGCTTCCAACTTTAATGAGTGGAGGGTGTGATAAAATTCAAAAGAATGGAATTTTGTTGCTATAGCCATAATTCATTGACAAACTTTGGCAAGAGGAAGGATAGATGGGAGTGTTTGATAATGTAGGGCCCTAATAATAACCATATAGTCTCCAATTACTATGACTTTGTTGACCCCATTATTTTAGATGAGGGTGAGTCCCTTTAGCATTACAATTGCTTCTGTTTCATTATTTGTGGTGATGTTGAGACCCTAAGCACACTCAATTGTTTTCTTCCTTTAGGGTCATAAATGAACCCACCACACCTTCCCCCCCTAAATCCAAGTGATCATATTACTCAAATATTACCTAATCATATAATCAACTTAGTATGTCAATGAATGTTTTTTAATCATAAGTAAACATCATCTGAGAAGCCTATTGGAGGATAAGTACTTCATTAGCACCATAAAATGCAAATAATATAACTTGTAGAATCTCTCTCTCTCTCTCTCTCTCTCTCTCTCTCTCTCTCCACACACACAAATAGACATAAACACACACACATCACCTACATCTGATTATAATAGCTCAGTTTTCCCCTTCTAGGTTGTCATTTTATGTTGTTATTATTATACTTGGTGTTTTTGTTAATCTTTAGATGAATTTGATCCCTTGATTTGATTAAATGTGGTCTTAGGCTTCCATTGTTCCCTTGTTATCCCTTATTTGGATTTGCATGCCTTGTAGGATTACTATAGGAGGCTATCTTGAGTCTCTCTAGTTCCATATGGTAGGAAAACACATGATTATTTATAAGAGTACTTGGGAGATTGGCCTCCTCCCATTGGTTTCCATTGGAACTCCTTACTACTATATACGCAAGAGAAGCCTCATCTACATTCTATCGCTCTCCTCTTAACTTTATTTTCTTTCTTTTGAACTTTATTTTTCTTGCCATGTTTCCCCACATTTAAAAATTGGAGCCATACTATAAGGAAATATTGGAAAATATCCTCCTTTGCCAAGGAAATTAAAGTGCTTATCATGTTGTTGATCTTAAATCCACTCTCATAGTTGAGAGACATACTTGGGAATATTTTGCATATATTTTGTTTGTGTGTGCATTAGGATCTATAATTATTTTAGTTTTAGGCCCATAATTTCCATTTTCAAAGGTCAAGAAAACATTTTTCATAATTCTTATATGGAGGAATAAGGTACCAACCCTTTCTTTTGTATGTGTCTCTTCATCAATTTTTAGGTATGCTTAGGAATCCCTCTCTTTTCTTGAAGTATAAAAATGGGTTTACCGTTTGGTCCCTGTGTGGTATTGGATGTAGAGACATTCTCCCATACTCTTTGTATTCAGTCTTCTCATCCCTCTTCCTTGCACTTGAGCCTTTTTCTTATTTTTTTGTGAATTGGGTACTCATTCATTAATATTATACGAAGAATAGTGCCTATTTTATAGTCCAAGGTTCAAACTCCCATGGGTTCAACCTGTGATAATCAAAACTACTAACATAGTTGTCTAGACTCTATACTATAACCTCTTATCCTCAATAGAAAAAGTATAACAATAGAGAAATGACAAAATATATCCCTAAAACATACTACCACTATGTAACCATTCTACACTATGATATTGGACATCATAATCGACCATTCTTAGATAGACTGAGAATATAGACAAAAATAACATAGACCTAGCAATGGGGTTGCTAGTTCTCACTCTCTCTGGATTGAATCTACATAATGTATATTGGCTGAGTGGTTACCTGAGCCTCTACTGCTTGAGTATATTCATCTTGATCTTGCTCCTCCACAACCACTTCAATCCCCCAAACTGCTTTGACCTGAGCTTCATATTTCCTTTCCAAGAAGTACAATTTGTCTAGGATGGCTTATTGAAGAGTCCCTTTTTCTTCTACCACCTGTGTGGTAAACTATTTATTGTACTAGTAGAGTTCCACCTATTTGAGGTGTTTGGTGTCTTGGCTTTTAGAAAACCCTATGTTTGGAATCCAATTTAAGAGCTTAGCATCAACCGTCTCATTGGAGGTGTTACCCTGCTTTTTTCAAACCAAATTTTCAATTCTTTCCACTTCCTCATAGACCAAGGAAGAAAACCTCATGTGGTATCTCTCTACTATATTCATGGCCTCCACTTGAGCTCTTGTTTGATTCTATTGAGGACACTCTCATTTGGGTTCCTATAGGCCTGGGGTCTTCCCCTTTGAGATACCTAGAACCTTCTTACACATACTACATGCTTCCCTTCAACCTACTTGCCATCCATTTATGTTGACCAACTCCGCCCAACTAGTTTGCAATGAGTTGTTGATTGTAAACCTACATGTAAGAACTCTTCTACAAACCCACCCTCACCAAACAAAATATTTCCCACAACCACAAATATCGAATTGGAATAAGCCTTTCCCTAAAACACCAACCAGACAGGAAGAGGATGATAGACCTACCCATATTCTTTTCCCCACTTCACAATGTCTAAGAATATATGGGCCCATTCGAGAAACAAAGAATCAATTAACTAGAGGGACAAGAGAGGTAACCTCCCATATACCTCATGAATTCTAACAACCTTTAACTCCACATTTCCACCAACCTGCATGGAATTTTCAAACCCCTACTAATGGAATATCATCATTCTCTTAGAATATGGATTAATTCTCAAGTGAGGTGGTAGACTAAATGTCAAATGGAAGGGGAAAATGATACTGGCCTTTGTTGTCCCTCCCCCCTTCTTCACATGCATAGCCATCATACAAATCTGGGACATGATGTGAATCAACTCTCACATTTGAAAAAGCCCCTAACACCATATATGGGAGTCCTCACACTTGAATATTTAAGAGAAAAGAAAATGATTGTATTTCCTCTAAAAAAAATGTGTTTTTTAGTGTACATGTAGGGTTGTTTGATTTGGTGCAGATAAGGGATATATGGGTATAATCGAGAATTACATTCTCCTCTCTCTCCCCCTTTAGTTTCAACTTTTAGGATATTTAGACACTTAGGAGTTAGTTAAGATCAACTTGGTCTAATGTGTCTTTAGGTAAAGTGCGTGTCTTTAGGTAAAGTGTGTTTCTTTAGTGTGCATTTGTATTTATCTAATTCGACTATCATGATTATGATTATGTTCTAGGCATAACTTCAGCATATGAGCTTTGATTGAGGTGATTTTCACACAATTGGAAAGGTCTCAGTGTGTAGAATAATGTTAAGGGGATGAGAGCTATGCTAATAAATTTTTGACCTAGAAAAATGTCGTTTGATGCCTCAAAATGGCTCTCGAAGGTTTCAAACCCCAAATCTCCAAACTGGACAACTAAAATGGGTCCTACAAGTCATTTCCTTTGGTTTTTCCACCTAGAAAGTACCAAGAAAGATGACAAGTTATATAAGGATCCAATTCAGATCACCACTACATAGTTTGAATTATTTTTGGATTATCTAAAACCCCAAAGATCTAGTTTGTAGTTTTCAGGGAAACCATGCCTTCATGATAGACATGATACTTTGTATTTTCTTCTCAACCCATTAATTTACATTTTCATGGTTTTAGTTTTCCATTCTAGTAGTTAATTTCCTTTTCTTGTTTTTTTTTTAATTGCAACCGATGTGGCGTGTCATTGTTTTGTGTAGCGACAGATAGTGCATTTATGGGCTGCACTGCCAACGATTCTCTTCACCATCTTAAGCACATCAATCCAATATTGAAGAACAATTTGAAGTGGAGACTTCAAATAATTGCAAAATTGTAGAGTTATTTCTATTTGACAAAGATGGCATTTATGGTAACAAGGTTTGTTATAAGTTGTTCTCTATGTAGCATATCCAACCCAACAAATCAGAAGCTAGGCAAGTATATTGCAGTTTCAGTCTTGAGCGGTCCATGGGAGTTGGTTTCAATGGATTTTCATGAAGGTCTACTAACAACTAGTAGGGGAAATGACTATCTTAGGGTAGTTGTCGATCACTTTAACACAATGGTATGATGATACCTTACAAAACGTTTTAGTGAAATAAGCTGAATAATTATTACTTGAGAAAGTATGGGTTGCATCTTGGCTTACAATCATCAATCATCTCCAATTGTGATAACAAACTTCTCAACTACTTTTGGAAAGCATTATGGGGATTGATGAACATTGAAGTATGGCCTTTGATGACAAAGGTAGTAAAACATAACATCATTCAGATGTTTTGCATATTTAATCATAAACATCTAAATACATGGCATGATACCATCCCATATATGTAGCATAGATACCACCATGCACTGCACAACATGGAAACCACTCCACCTTTTAAAATGCATGTTGGCTTTTTGTCAAAAGATCCATTGACCATTCTAGATCCTATCCTAGAGAACAAAAGAGAGTGAAGTTGTTTGGAATAGGTAAATGATAGGATTTATATAACACATCTTGAATATCCATGATCAAGTTGAAGAAACTTTGCATTATAATCAATAGAAGTACAAGGATAAGCAATATCAACATTGTGCAAATCATTAATTTCATAAAAAAGAGGGAGTTTAGATTTACCGTCAAAAGGAGAAATTTAAGACTCAAAAAGATCATAAGATCAAGATACTTAGACATGATCCTTTACTATCATCACATAGATTAAAGAAAACACATTTAAGTTGGCATATTATGAACAAACTTCTTTGATCCATTTTCCATTATTTAATCCTATCATGACATCTAATTAACCATGACACTCAACTAGATTGTAAAAATCAATGGGACTTTTCTTCCAATAATCTTATGATTCTATCTTCAACTTAAAGTAATTCTTGAAAATGCACATTCTGTAATTGCAATGTTCTAGAGTACCACTTTGATATTTTTGAAAATAAACATGCACTATTTTTTTGGTACTCCAACTCTTTTCTCTTTGCCTCCATTTTCTTGTGTATGTAATGAGGTTTTACTTATTTTTGGTTTTCTAGAAAAGTTATTTGCACTAAATATTTTTCCTTAAATTTGTAAATTTGTAATTTTATCATAAGGTGGTTTTGTACCAAAAAAAAAAGACATCAATTAACTGGGATCATAAAGTTTTTATCCATTCTATCCCACACAATTACATTTATTGCTTCCCACTTCAACTTTATGTCTAGTTTTGTTATATGAACACAACTTATACAACCAAAAAGCCTAATTTTTTAACTTATGGTTTGTTATCAGACCACGTTTCTTCTAGACTGGTTTGTGGCAGGTACGATGTTGGCTGCAGAAAGTCATTGTAGTGTAACGCTGATGTTGTAAGGAGTTCCACCCTCTCCACTCAAAAGGGTTTGAGCAACCAAAAGAAAATCATAATTCAATACCCCAACTAGGGTTTCAAGATAAACAAACAACATTATTTATCAATTCAGAGTAAAGATTGAATGACAAACATGTACTGCCCTGTAAGAGCAGTGATCTACCTCGTTTAAGCTCCAGACTGACGTGCTCAGGGCCGAAAAAAGACTTTCACTGTAGATAGCCGCGATCGCGGGTTCGAAAATCAAACAGAAACTTGAAACCTCTTACACACCGAGCATAATTTCCTGCAACAAAACATATCGGGAAAGAAAACGCCCCGGCCGTAAAATACACTCAACGGATTCAGATACCGCGCGAGATTCGAACTCGATTATCACACTTTTCGAAGCTGAAACCGAGTTCGAATTCCGGGCCCGCTGGATCAAAATTCTCAGCGAAACTCCGTCAGTTCCGGGCGAAAATGGCCGAAATTCGAGTCCCTGGCTGTACAGAATGCGACGAATCGAATAACTCAGTCAGCGAAAGCTGCCGTGAATTAAATATGGAATACCTGAAAACCCTGGAAATGCGGACCGTAACAATCCTCTGCGAAACTGTTAACTTCTTAGGCCGTGCTTTGCACAAAGGAGTTGAACGAGGCAGGCCGCAGAGTGCCGACTCCAGAGGAACGGTACGGAAATGACACGTGTACCTCCCTGCCCTTCATGTTGCTTCCACGTGTCAGAGCGAATAAAATCTGGTGGTCGAGAGCCTCAGGTTTTGATGCAATCTATTGGGGTGCTTTTATTGGCCGCTCGCTTATTACATTTCATTTTGCAGGCAATTGGTTGCGAATTTCGAAGAAGATATGCCACGTTGACATTTTGTGAATGGTTGTTATGGGTCAGCAATGTCAGCCACTACCTTTATTTTGGTACATATTTAAATATTTACGCCACTGCAACACACCACAGATTATATTGTGGCTGAAATGATCCGTGCTGTATATCCTACGTGGCAACAAGCGGCTCAGCGCGCCTTGATAATTATGATCTTTGGTTTGAAGAAGAAAGTTGTGACTGATCAAAGTTCAAACCATGGTTATATTTTGAAGGTATATTCCATGACCATGGTTTAACTTTTTGTGGTTTGCCTTTCATGCTTTACATCGGGCGCATAAAATAATCTGAGCCACGTGAATTATTGTGTTGGACACTGTTCCACTTAAAGTTTGTGGATGTATATGTTCTAGGTATGTGTTCGATATATGGATATGTTAGTGCCGTGCGGGTATACACAACTAGTTTCGTGCGTTGTACACAAACATAAGAGCGAGAAATATATATATATATATATTAATTCCATGGTATATATAGAACCTTGGTTTTGTGTGTATATTATTAACTCGGTTATGAATTTCTAATTACAACATGAAGAATAAAATTGAGATACTGAAGGTTTCATAGTTAAAGAAAAATCAACGTTTCAGTTTATATATTTTGTTTTCTTTTAGGTGGATGGATGGATAACAAAGAAAATTCAAATATAAAAACAAGCCACATGTGGCCATGTTCGTGTCAGCAATGTTACCACATGTATATTATTAACTCGGTGTGTATATTATTAACTCGGTTATGAATTTCTAATGACAATATGAAGAATAAAATTGAGATACGGAAGGTTTCATAGTTAAAGAAAAATCAACGTTTAGCTTTATATATTTTGTTTTATTTGGATAAGAAGAAAGTTCAAATATAAAAACAAGCCACATGTTGTTGTAATGTTTTTGTCAAATACTAATAGTAGCATATCTTTGAAGGAGGGGAAAGGAAATATCGAAGTGAATTGGGGTGGTGATGTTGTTTAAATACCATATAATTTTGTCTTTGATAGAAAATGAATACTTCACAAGGTCCATATTCATTTCACATCTAGCAAAATATTTTCAACAATTATGTAACTGAAAAACGAAATCGCTCTGCATGCCCACCTACAACAATCACAAATATGTAATTGACTTTTCCAAAGAAAAATGGAAGAGGAAGAAAAGACATGTAAAAATACTGAAGTTACATTTCTTATTAATCCACCCTACAAGATACAATCTCAATAACATTGATATAAAGTGCATAATCAACCATTAGTTGTTGATGCGGTCTTTCCTAAAAAACAAAACATCGTTTGCTTAAGTTGTAGGAAGAAAAAGTCACAATTGTAAGCTACAAAATAAACTCTCCTAAAAGCCATAACATCGTTTGTGGGCGGAAAAAGTCACGATTCTTAGCTACAAAATAAACTAATACATTATTCATGACTTATTGATCAATCTGCAAAAAAGAGTATTCTGATGCGATTCTAAGTTACAAAATAAACACATGAATTGTAAGCTACAAAATAAACTCATTATTCATGAATTATTGCTCAATTTTCCTAAAAAAAAAGTACTCCTGATGCGTTTTGGGCCATAAATTTGACAAAAGGAAAATGAGTATTCCCTATACTTTTTGGAGGGTTCGAGAAATCTGTGATACTTAGCTCTTAAGTCCCTCTCAGGATGGTCACGTGTCGAGCAGAGGGTGAAAAAACTCTCCATCGTTCAATCTCGGTTCAAATCACATTTACTCCGTCTAAAACACACAAACGATAGAATTAGAATTTGATAGGGAAAATCAATGCATTCAATGATGCAGGATACCTTTTCTGACTGGAAGGAAGAGACGAGAAATGGCAAGGACGAGAACGATTGGATGGTGATGCAGGTTGGAGGTCAGTGTTTGAAACCTCACGACAGATGCTCTATGCGGACCAGAAATCCATTCTCCCCGCCTTGGTTCTATGTCACCTCGTCAAGGATGACAAGAATAACAAGAATTATGTCATCAAAATCGACAGGGATGGTCAGAGGCTTGCCTTCGTCTTGATTTATCTCCGCAGCGGCACTGTGTAGTTGTAGGATGTCAACGTCTTGTGAGAGCTCGAGGAGGAGGCTGAGTTCTTCTACCTCGCCAGGCTCAGTGCCCTCTGCGAGGAGGAAATTCAGTGGATCGAGGAAACAAAAGAGGTGATGTGGAGGAAAAATATCGAAATTTTGAAGGAGGAGATCAAGAAGTTCCTCGACGAGGCGATTCTCGCAAGGTGTCTTCCTTTTCTTAGTTGTTTGTGTCTTGCAATTCAAGGTTTTTATTTAGTTTGTTGCTCACGTATTTGTAGCGTGGAGGATGCATCCATTGAGAAAAAAATATGACTCAAAATGACTTCATGAAAAGGAAGAGAGCTCTTACTGACTTCATGAAAAGGAAGATAGCTCTTACCGTTTTCAAAACACTTGAGGGTCGTGGAGTCCAATTTTTGGGACCATTCCAGTGATAAAGAGTTCCATTGTTGAGGGTACAACTCGATTTTTGAAAATGATGGCCTAATAAAGACCAATTCATATACAAGTCACTCTACACATTAACAACGACAATACATTGCATCTCCCACTGTGTCGATGGAGACATCGACGGTGATATTCATCTACCCGTTAACAGATGCAATACATAACATTGTTCATTGTGTCGGTGGAGACAATGGTGGTGATGTTCATATACGCATTAACATATGCAATACAATGCAATGTTCAATGTGTTGATGGAGACAATGGCGGTGATGTCCATTAAATGGAACAAATGAAATTAGCCATAGAAAACACTGCACACTGCAGATAGGTGGCAGGTATAGTGTAAAGATTACGATGTGTGGCCTTATGTTATAGGCTTCGAATCGATGACGAAAACCTATCAAGGAACCCTCCCTTATAAAACACCTTTGGTGTAATAATCACTAGCACATCCACATAATAAGTGGATGGTGAACGCGGAATCGACTAACTTTAATTACCATAAGTTCACAACTATTCATTATTTTTTTTCATATACAAATTGTTTTAATATGGAAAATGTAATAAATACATAAACACTAGTGTTGTCTAACTGTTCTAGGAAATGGCTTTTTTCCCCGGAAATATATATTTGCACGAAATCACTATTTTTTGTTGTTTAAAATCTATTTCTGAATGCAGAAATGGATTCAACATGTTGAAAACCCCCCGGAGACTCGGATTATACAAAAGTAATCACTCAAATATGTGGATCTAGCAATTTTTTGCCGGATTTTAGGCAAATGTCTGCAGAAAATATCTAAAAATCATTTCGAACTTTTATGCTAGACCCATAAACACTAACTATCCATTAATAACAATATGGTTTAATATAGAAATCTAATAAATACATAAAAATAAAAAATACTATGGTTCATTTTACACAAAAATAAATTTAAATTATAGATTTAAAAAAATATAAATGATAAATTTAAAGAAATTAAAATTAAAATATCCATTAGAAAATTAAAATTTATAATTTATTATATAAAATTTAAATTTATAGACTTAAAATTTATTAACTCTTACACATTTAGATTAAATTAATCTATATTATATAAAATTTAAATTTATAGATTTAAAATTTATTAATTCTTACACATTCAAATTAAATTAATCTATATTATATAAGTCACTCCCAAATTTAAAACATTGCGTTAGGCTATCCACTATGGCAGACTATCATCTTCAGAGGGTTAACTTGTACAAGAACACATGGAGAAAGGAACCTGGAGGCATTGCAGTAAATTTCTTAATCCCTAAAACTCAAGTGGGTGAAGAAGATACCTGGAGACAAGAGATTGGTCAATGGTTGAGGAATAGGTGGTAGGGTATTACATGCCATTGACAGATGACGAAGTCCCGGAGAGGAACCTCCCCTTATAAACACCTTTAGTGTAACTAAGGTAGGTTTTGAGCGAGATGTTGTAATTGGAGTAGAAGTAAGAAAACTTCAAATACACAAGCGTATCGAATTGAGGTAGGCTCTATGGCATGAAGAACTCACACACTTTGCAATATGTTTGATGAGTAATGAGCTATTTGAGTTATGCTAGTGCAACAATGGTAAAAACCCTCTATTCCTACCCTCTAAATATCATACACAACCGTAGTATTTTCATGTATATATATGTTGCAATTGGAAGCCATAGCAATGGATGTAGATAACTGAAGCCCTCTATTCCTACCCTCCAAATATTATACACAACATTATTTTTATGCATACACATGTTGCAATTGGAAGCCATAGCAAAGGATTTTGGATTTTGAATATTTGATTTTGTATACAAAATTATTATTAATTACTATATAACTTTTTTTTTTTTTTTTTTGAATATTTGATTTTTTATACAAAATTATTATTCATTACTATATAAATCATAGCCCACTGCCTGCATAGATTAAAGAATATGGTAAAAAATAAGCAACGAATTCATGAACATGACAGTCGAAAAAAAGGATATCAATTCAATTGCAATTCCCATCCATGAGGTTGAACATAAGTCCATGATTACAAAAGGGATTCCATGATTGTCCCATAGCTCTCATAGAAGATAGAGAACATAACCTCGGGAATTTGAAACCCTAGTAGATACAGTTTCATTGATGCAATTGGGATGTTTCATTAGGCGCAAGCCCTTGTTTAATTTCGCAAAATAGAAACCTCCACCAATTGCATCTCACAGTGATTATGTGAAGTATCTTGTATTTTTTTTTTATTTTAAAGAAAATGATTACAGGTCACAATCAACAGTGAACGTGAGGGTAAACTAGGCCTTTGGATTAATATACAAAAGTGACGGTTGATGATGACATACTCTAGCTACTTGTGTGACCAACAAAGAAACTGACCATGGCATACTCCACTTGCATGTTCTGAGGAACCCATCTGCGACCTACTTTGACGAACCCAGAGCATTAACACACAACATTAATGGGGGTGACGACATCCCGCTGCCACCCCCTGGCTCCCGTACCCAATGACAACCCAATGCCAATGCCAGGCAATGAAACTTTACCTTAAAACCAATGCCTTGAAAACCGTGCACTGAAAATAATTGAAATCGCCCAAAAAATTTCTTGATGCAAGAGTTCTAGTAATTCTTGATCTCATTGTTGGCAGCGATTTGAGACCACCTACACCATTCATTCACCAAGTTAATGGATTGTCTGGGAACCAAAAATGTTAGATAGTTAATGGACAAACCAGTGGACTCTCAGAACAATTACTACTGAAAATATCACGAAGTTAATTGGCGAACGAGCATATTCTCATGTGATAGAACAATTACTACTTAAAACATCCGAGATTTAATGGAATGACGAGCATATTCTCATGTGATAGAACAATTGCTAAAAGGAAACTCACAGAATAGAGGAAAGTAGAGGAAAGTTGTAAGAATGGACAAAAAAAGAAACCTGTTACCGAGAATGGATTGTAAGTGTATGATCAATTGCTCCTCTTGGGGTGAAATTGCGACATGTTTAAGACTAGGTTTCAGGTATTTAATCCCTCTTAGACTGCAACACTTTTCGCATCTCTGCAAACCTGTATGTGCATTTAATTGGATTCAATATGATAATATATCCTAGTTTCATCTTAACCCCAACTAAACAAAACTCTATTACACAGAAAGAAAATCACCTAGAAATGTGCACAAATGTTGTTGTTCTTTTATTTCATCAAGAAGTGTTATACAACCATGAATTGGGGGTTGTCTGGATCCAATATTTATGTAATGCTAATTGAAAGAAATGAGAGAGAAAAAAAACTAGAGCCAAGCTAGAATAGATCTATGTTTAAACAACAACAATAGATCAACTAATTAATCCATATTAACTGGAAAACTCAACAAATAAATTGATATTAACCTTGATTTAATTGTGTCAAAAAATTTGCATCTCAGGTAACATAGATCTGCAATGTTCTTATTTATTTAATGGACATATACAAGAGATATGCCCTCGCAAAGCCTTTCCCCACCTTGATTGTATACCACCTGGTTTCTTCCAAACATTTATCCGCTGGTTGAAGATATTATATTAAAGGCATATATGTCCAATTGGACCTAGGTTTTATTCAACAAACTATAAGAAGGTTGAAATGAGGGTGGAAGTCAATGTTTAATTAATTACTAGCCTTATTAGCGAGATAGATCCAGGAGCAGCTCAGAAGACCATTCTTCGTGATATAATTGATGAGTTTCTCATCTTCCTTGGGTGATTAGAGACCTTTCCTAAGCATTGGATTTGAGCAAA
Source organism: Picea glauca (assembly GCA_000966675.3). NCBI lineage: Eukaryota > Viridiplantae > Streptophyta > Pinopsida > Pinales > Pinaceae > Picea > Picea glauca. The sequence continues at coordinate 16,600 of JZKD02S2435546.1, forward strand.
ATCGGGTGCCTTGTTCGTGTTCTTCTGCGTACCTCACTTTTTTGTAAAATCCTCTTATGTGCGAGAGAGTGATGATGGTGGTGGACTCTCCTGCAAGAAACACATGTAGCCCTTTTTTGATGCGAAACCACCCATACTCATCCTCCAAAGCTTGTGGCATGTCCCAGTGAAACAATGTTACAAAATGCTCTATACCTGCATTAAAACCCAGGTCCATCTCTAGAAACTCCTATAGCTACAGTAAAGACATACTGACCAAACCGACCCGAGGTTGAAAGCACCTAGGAATGAACCATAAGGCCATAAGGGAAGGAATAAAGCTAGCTCGACCATTAATCTCTACTTATAACACCAGCCAATGGCTCTGCTCCCTATGTTGTGTGTGGCCACCTATTGTNTAAGCATTGGATTTGAGCAAAAGCAGGTGCCTTTTTCGTGTTCTTCTGTGTACCTCACTTTTTTGTAAAATCCTCTTATGTGCGAGAGAGTGATGATGGTGGTGGACTCTCATGCCAGAAACACATGTAGCCCTTTTTTGTTGTGAAACCACCCATACTCATCCTCCAGAGCTTGTGGTATGTCCCAGTGAAACAATGTTACAAAAGGCTCTATACCTGCATTAAAACTCAAGTCCATCTTTAGAAACTCCTATAGCGACAGTAAAGCCATACGGACCAAACTGAGCCGAGGTTGAAAGAACATAGGAATGAAACATAAGGCCATAAGGGAAGGAATAAAGCTAGCTCGACCATCAATCTCAACTTATAACACCGGCCAATGGCTCTGCTCCCTATGTTGTGTGTGGCCACCTATTGTGAGGAACCTTGATCACCGTTTTAGAGCAACACGAATGCATAGATGAACCCAAAGCATTAACACACATCATTAATGGCGTGAAAGTAGCTCACCGCCACCCCCTGGCTCCCGTACCTAATGCCAATGTCAGGCAATGAAACTTTACTTTAAACCATCGTATAATGCTTTGAAAATTGTGCACTGGAATAATTGAAATCGCCCAAAACATAATGTCCCTGCTATGGCAGGGACATAACAAAAAAGTAATGATATTAGTATTTAATGAAAAAATAAACATTAATCATTAATATTTTTAATTTTAATGTTTATGTATATTATAATTAGAAGTTTTTATAATTTAACAAATTTTGTTTGTGTTATTCTTTATAAGTTAAGAGCATTGTTTGTAATTCTACATAAGTTCTAATATATTATGATCTTTTATGTCAATAGTGACAACCACAAGGGAACGATGTCTCCTACTAACTTAATGGTTGATTGGTTGCAAAGTGAGTATGCAAGGTTTGTTTGACCTTCTCCTTCTCCTCCTCCTCCTTTGGTATGTATTGTGTGGGTGCATGTGTGTGAACAACTTCTACGACTATACAATCTTGTCTCTTAACTCTGAGAGAATATTCTCTCTTAACTTTGAGAGTTTTTGTAACGATATCTACAATTTGGTCTTCTATTTTGAGATAGGTTATTTTTTTTTTTTAATATAGTAAACTGCATCCTTTAACTGTTAAAAAAAATGTACAAGAAATTTTATAAAAAGATAACCCATCATATACTAGCCATCAAGAACATATAGTCTATCACCTAAAAATAGTTACTAAGGCTAACCAAACTAAAATAATGTTTTTCCTAGGCTTTACACCAAAAAAAAAAGCACTAATACCTATTCTTGTGTCCTCTTTTGCACAAATTAGAGAAAATGATTCACAATGCTCCATTTGACATCTTTGATTTGCATTCCCCCCCCTCTTTCATGTCTTTATTACATCCTTTTTTTTTTCATATTTATCTTTATTACATATTTTTTTTTCATCGTTTTGCATCCTTATTGTGTCCTATTTTTATTTATTTATTATTATTTTTTTTCAAATCTTTATTACATCTTTTTTTTTTTTTTCATATTTGTCTTTATTACATTTTTTTTTTCATTATTTTGCATCCCTATTATGTCTTATTTTTTGTCATTTTTATGTTCTAGTGTCGTCTTTTGCATCCTTTCGATGTTTTTTTTTTTTGTCTTTATTGCATCCTTGTTAACATTGCCCTATAAGGACACTATAAGGATGCATATAGAGGGTGTAAAATATTTTTTACATCCTTTTACACTTGCATTTCTAGAATAAAGTGATTATGAGGTCACTTGGCTTCATTTCAATATTTTCTTCAATTAGAGAGTTACCTAAATATTGTAAGGACTTGCTTATTGAATTTCTTGAGAGTATTTGGGTTCAAGAATTTTTTTTGTGTCTCGTCTTTGTTTCTCTCAAATTTTTTGTTGTGTTTTTTATATCATGGATTCTCTTTCCCTAAAATTTCTTCCTTTTTTTAATAACATTAATCTATTATAGTTATAGGTTTTATGGTCTCCTCTTTGGCTCTCCTAATTTTTTTTGTTGTGCTTTTTTGTATTGTGGATTTTCTTTCCCTAAAATATACTAGGGTATTATGTAGATTGTCTCCCCCACACCCCGATCCTCATCTTCATGTTTTTATGCTAGCTTGTGAGTCCTTATAAAATTACAAAGTCTTAGATAACCTCTTTATGAATTGCTAGTCTTATCTCTTGCTGAGGTGTCATCCTTATATATTGATGAGTTGTCAATGTAAGAGCATATCTAGATTTAGAGGTGGTTACATCCATGTACTATATATTGATATCATTGGATGAACATATTGTTGAGATGGCTAAAGCCTTTTCTACCAATGTTTTAGTGTTATGTCTCATTGCATAATTTAATATGATATCAAAGCTCCTTTAACCTTAAGGGCATGACAACTCCTCATGATAACCATCTATGAAAGCTTTGATATGAATAGTCATCCATAGGAGATTTGATATGAATAATCTAAATTGAATGTGAGTCCATGGTCATAATCCATGAGATTGATAAAGGAGTGCATGGGCTACCCCACTATCAAAAGAGCGTGCTTACAAAGGATGTTGAAGGAGACTTACATACCAAACATGCTTACAAAGGATGTTGAAGGATACTTACATACCAAGCATGCTTACAAAGGATGTTGAAGGAGACTTACATACCAAGCATGCTTACAAAGGATATTGAAGGAGACTTACATACCTTCATAAGGCATTAAAGACAATCAATAAAATCTGTCAACACCATTGATGCACTGCTTTCCAAGAGAACTATTAAGCAAACCATCAATGAAATGAAGAGAAATGAAGAGAATATTGCACCTTCCACAATGTATTATCTGTGGCTACTAGGTCCCAAGACTTACAACAATTAAGGACCGCACATCTATAAAACCAAATACATGGATTAGAATATCAACAACCACCTGTAATGACTCTATTTCTCCATGTCAAATCATAGAGTGTCGTCACAACAACTGAAGTTTTTTCTGCTTTGGTGGAGAAGCTTCCACTGCTTGGAGTAACAGGTTTACAACTGATATCCCTCGACTTGGAACATGATATGCTCTAATGTTTCTATGTGCAAAAGCTTCAGATCACTCCCAGACTACGCTAGCCCCTTCACGGGCTACATTTCTCCTCCACGAAATCCTTTCTCCTGTTAAAAAAAACAATGAACTCAACCAGGTAAACATGATTTTGCCAGTGTCAAGAACTACATTCCTTCTCCACATCAACCTTTCTCCAATCAATAACGATGAACTAAACCAAGTAAACGTGCATCTGCCAACAAAATATACACGAATAACGAGTTTGGTGTACAGAACGTTCAAGAAAATCAAGTGGAGGATGGTAATCATTTGCCCAAAAGAATCATTATTTCAATGCTCTGAATATTTACTTTAATGGAGGTTGTTGTCTTTTAGTGGACGGTTTTTGAACCAACTATTCCAGGAAGTAGCTTGACAACCCATGCACAACTAGAAATAAAAAGGAGGAGCTTCACATTGTTGGAGACCCCATGCACCTGGTAAGTAGTCCACCCATGAATCTTGAAGAAGATTTATTAGTATACTCCAAGCTACCGCAAGGAAAACTGCAGCACATAGGAAAAATATGGACAATCTGTAAGAATAGTAAAGAAGAATAAAAACATCACAACAAATACAGAGCACTTCTCGACGACAATCCTTATCCCGATCGCAGAGTCTGTGCATCCAATGGGTACATAGAAAAGTCAACGGCTACATAGAAAAGTCAACGAAAGTCAACGGTTGACTTTTCTCCATGTTCGTGGATGGACATAATTTAAGTTTAAGTCTTGTCGACAACCTATTCTTAGGTGTCCCATGTAGACTATAACTTTGATTTCACTTATGCGCTCCCCCTTTGGCACTGGAAATAGACATAAAAGTTCTCATGGAATAGTTTCAAATTGTTGGGCTATTCAATTTTTTTTAAACTCCAAAGAGTCTCTAGACTAAATTGATTGCAGATTTCATTCATCGAACGAGTATGGAGCAAAGTCAAAAGTCAACAGTTGACTTTGATCCATACTCGTTCGATGGATGGAATCTGCAATCGAGATAAGGATTTTTTCTCTCTATATATATAATTCCAAGTTCGATGGATGGAATCTGCAATCGAGATAAGGATTTTTTCTCTCTCTATATATAATTCCAAGTTATGATGGAGGCAAATTTTAAAAACCCATATACCAGGTAATGTAACTCGAAAAAAAAAACTCATAAGTATTTGACAACCATTTTGTTTACGATCAAACATGCCTATTTCCTTATACAAAGCAAAATAGTGTTGTAAATCATGAAAAAGGAAAAACATTGAATAAAATATTCATTTTAGTGATGGATGTTCCTAGACCTATCCCATAACCAAAATAAGGGGTATAAGGTACATGTTGTGCTTGTACGATGGTGGATGATTTTCTTTTATGTGTTTGATGACATTTTGTGTCTAGTCTTTGACACATATCTAGCAAAACAAGCACACAAATAATCATACATTCATGAAGTGCCTACACTACAATGGTGATTATAATTGCAATTGGGATTTAAACAATCATACCTAATGCATGTAATCTCAAAAGAAATTAAAGAACTATAAGACTCCTTGTACACGATTTAAATGATTGGGTTGTTGATTCTCACAAGCAAACAAATATGAAGGATAAATTGGTCGAATCACTTAAACAAAAATTAAGTGAAAAAAAGTAGGAGATGTTTATAATGCAATTTGAAAACATTAAGCAAGCCAAACCAATCGTTGATGCTACTTGTGACAGAAATGACCTATTGCAAATGGTAGATACATATGCAACACAAGATATGCTCGAAGATTCATTAACTGGTTATGAGTTGTAATCATTCATTAACAATGAATTGATGAAGACAAGTTTTGTTGAAGATGAATCACAAACAAAAGATGCCAAAGCATAGAGAGATACCAAAAGTGGTATATGTAAATGTGAACTTGAATGTTCTTTTGAAAATGAAAAATATAACATTCATGAATGTCTCAGAGAACATCAACAGGTACACATTGATCTTTCCAAAATCATGTCAAGCCTTGGGAAGAATTACAATTCAATAAGAATCAACATGGCTTAGGATATAAAAAAGACATAAGCTTTCATATTCCTGACTACTCTAGACGAGTTCAATGTGTGAGTGCTAGATTTCTTGTTGAAAATTTGAAGGGGAAAGATTCAAATGTTCAACAATTTGATGTAGGAATTAATGATGTTGATGATAAACACACTACGGAAATTCTTGATGGTCAAAATTGTCATCAAGTTGGCCATATGGAGACATAGTGTTTTGGTCTCCATCCTTGTCTTCATTGTGGGAAGAAAAATAATAATTTAGAAAAATATCGAAAGAAGAAGAAGGTTAAAAATAAAATAGTTCACTATGGCTGGATCAATTCTTGATGATGGAATATACATGTCAAGATTTTGCATAAGTCTTACCATTGATTTTATATAGAGGTAAAGACATATTTGTATGGAAAAGTTAAAAAAGTAGATGTATTTCAATCAATTGTTACATATNTATCAAAGCTCCTTTAACCTTAAGGGCATGACAACTCCTCATGATAACCATCTATGAAAGCTTTGATATGAATAGTCATCCATAGGAGATTTGATATGAATAATCTAAATTGAATGTGAGTCCATGGTCATAATCCATGAGATTGATAAAGGAGTGCATGGGCTACCCCACTATCAAAAGAGCGTGCTTACAAAGGATGTTGAAGGAGACTTACATACCAAACATGCTTACAAAGGATGTTGAAGGATACTTACATACCAAGCATGCTTACAAAGGATGTTGAAGGAGACTTACATACCAAGCATGCTTACAAAGGATATTGAAGGAGACTTACATACCTTCATAAGGCATTAAAGACAATCAATAAAATCTGTCAACACCATTGATGCACTGCTTTCCAAGAGAACTATTAAGCAAACCATCAATGAAATGAAGAGAAATGAAGAGAATATTGCACCTTCCACAATGTATTATCTGTGGCTACTAGGTCCCAAGACTTACAACAATTAAGGACCGCACATCTATAAAACCAAATACATGGATTAGAATATCAACAACCACCTGTAATGACTCTATTTCTCCATGTCAAATCATAGAGTGTCGTCACAACAACTGAAGTTTTTTCTGCTTTGGTGGAGAAGCTTCCACTGCTTGGAGTAACAGGTTTACAACTGATATCCCTCGACTTGGAACATGATATGCTCTAATGTTTCTATGTGCAAAAGCTTCAGATCACTCCCAGACTACGCTAGCCCCTTCACGGGCTACATTTCTCCTCCACGAAATCCTTTCTCCTGTTAAAAAAAACAATGAACTCAACCAGGTAAACATGATTTTGCCAGTGTCAAGAACTACATTCCTTCTCCACATCAACCTTTCTCCAATCAATAACGATGAACTAAACCAAGTAAACGTGCATCTGCCAACAAAATATACACGAATAACGAGTTTGGTGTACAGAACGTTCAAGAAAATCAAGTGGAGGATGGTAATCATTTGCCCAAAAGAATCATTATTTCAATGCTCTGAATATTTACTTTAATGGAGGTTGTTGTCTTTTAGTGGACGGTTTTTGAACCAACTATTCCAGGAAGTAGCTTGACAACCCATGCACAACTAGAAATAAAAAGGAGGAGCTTCACATTGTTGGAGACCCCATGCACCTGGTAAGTAGTCCACCATAAAAAGGAGGAGCTTCACATTGTTGGAGACCCCATGCACCTGGTAAGTAGTCCACCCATGAATCTTGAAGAAGATTTATTAGTATACTCCAAGCTACGGCAAGGAAAACTTCAGCACATAGGAAAAATATGGACAATCTGTACGAATAGCAAAGAAGAATAAAAACATCACAACAAATACAGAGCACTTCTCGACGACAATCCTTATCCCGATCGCAGATTCTGTGCATCCAATGGGTACATAGAAAAGTCAACGAAAGTCAATGGTTGACTTTTCTCCATCACTTCTCGATGACAATCCTTATTCCGATTGCAGATTCTGTGCATCCAATGGGTACATAAAAAGGTCAACGGTTGACTTTTCTCCATGTTCGTGGATGGACATAATTTAAGTTCAAGTTTTCTCGACAACCTATTCTTAGGTGTCCCATGTAGACTATAACTTTGATTTCACTTATGCGCTCCCCCTTTGATACTGGAAATAGACATAAAAGTTCTCATGGAATAGTTTCAAATTGTTGGGTTATTCAATTTTTTTAAAACTCCAAAGAGTCTCGCTATATTTCTGACTTAAATCGATTGCATATTTCATCCATCGAACGAGTATGGAGCAAAGTCAATGGTTGACTACTGTTGACTTTGATCCATATCCGTTTGATGGATGGAATCTGCACTCGAGATAAGGATTTTTTCTCTTTCTATATATAATTCTAAGTTATGATGGAAGTAAATTTCAAAAACCCATATACAAAAAAAACTCACGAGTACTTGACAAACATTTTGTTTATCATCAAACATGCCTATTTTCTTATACAAAACAAAATAGTGTTGTAAATCATGAAAAAGGAAAAACATTGAATGAAATATTCATTTTAGTGATGGATGTTCCTAGACCTATCCCATAATCAAAATAAGGGGTATAAGGTACATGTTGTGCTTGTACGATGGTGGATGATTTTCTTTTATGTGTTTGATGACATTTTGTGTCTAGTCTTTGACACATATCTAGCTAAACACGCACACAAATAATCATGCATTCATGAAGTGCCTACACTACAATGGTGATTATAATTGCAATTGGGATTTAAACAATCATACCTAATGCATGTAATCTCAAAAGAAATTAAAGAACTATAAGACTCCTTGTACACGATTTAAATGATTGGGTTGTTGATTCTCACAAGCAAACAAATATGAAGGATAAATTGGTCGAATCACTTAAACAAAAATTAAGTGAAAAAAAGTAGGAGATGTTTATAATGCAATTTGAAAACATTAAGCAAGCCAAACCAATCGTTGATGCTACTTGTGACAGAAATGACCTATTGCAAATGGTAGATACATATGCAACACAAGATATGCTCGAAGATTCATTAACTGGTTATGAGTTGTAATCATTCATTAACAATGAATTGATGAAGACAAGTTTTGTTGAAGATGAATCACAAACAAAAGATGCCAAAGCATAGAGAGATACCAAAAGTGGTATATGTAAATGTGAACTTGAATGTTCTTTTGAAAATGAAAAATATAACATTCATGAATGTCTCAGAGAACATCAACAGGTACACATTGATCTTTCCAAAATCATGTCAAGCCTTGGGAAGAATTACAATTCAATAAGAATCAACATGGCTTAGGATATAAAAAAGACATAAGCTTTCATATTCCTGACTACTCTAGACGAGTTCAATGTGTGAGTGCTAGATTTCTTGTTGAAAATTTGAAGGGGAAAGATTCAAATGTTCAACAATTTGATGTAGGAATTAATGATGTTGATGATAAACACACTACGGAAATTCTTGATGGTCAAAATTGTCATCAAGTTGGCCATATGGAGACATAGTGTTTTGGTCTCCATCCTTGTCTTCATTGTGGGAAGAAAAATAATAATTTAGAAAAATATCGAAAGAAGAAGAAGGTTAAAAATAAAATAGTTCACTATGGCTGGATCAATTCTTGATGATGGAATATACATGTCAAGATTTTGCATAAGTCTTACCATTGATTTTATATAGAGGTAAAGACATATTTGTATGGAAAAGTTAAAAAAGTAGATGTATTTCAATCAATTGTTACATATAATAATTTTGGGCATGAGTGGGGCCCATTTCAAATTGAAAATTGAGTCCATGAATCCAAAATGGTACTCCCTTGTACCTTAAAGGGGGGCAATACAAAAATGAAATGAGAAAGGTACTCTCTTGCACTTTAAGGGAGGGAGTACATTTATTAAATAAAAAAGGGTTAGTGGTCAACCAAAACCACCAAATACATGGTATCAAGTGAAAATGGTTAGTAGTAAACCAAAACCACCATAAACAATGATGAAAGAGCTATTAAATAAATAAATAAATAAACACTTCAAAGCTCGAGCTTGGATCCCTTAGACATACTTCTCACTTTTCAGTTGACAAAGGGGGGAATATTAATGATGATTGTTAGACTTAAAGTTTTGACAACAACAACAACCACATAGTTGCAAAGATTTCATCACTTGTCATAAATTGATGATTGGTATGTTGATTGACACTATTTGTGTGTCATTTTCTAAGAGCAATATTATGGACGTTTTTTTATCGCTTGGATGGTCATTAGACCTAGAATTGTTGCTTGGCATTTGATGGGTTTGTCAGGCATTTCCAAGGAAGAGTCAGACTTGAAGTTGATTCCTTTCTCAAAATTTGTTGTCATCAGATATTTTTTTTTTGACGAAAACGGTTATAGATTATATTAAGGAGGTGGACTGGCCACAAATTCAATTACAAAATGGTCTCGAATTTCTTCGGGCCTGTCTTTCTGGAACTAATCTACTTCTATAGCTACAGACTTGTGTATTGTTCTAGTTCCTATACGCCTTCTTAAAATACTAGATTATTTACAGCAATGGCTACTATACAAAATGCCAAATTGCTGGTCAAAACCTGCTGACAGACTACTTAAAGAGAAGGATTAATTCTTGGGGTCTTGAGTCCAGTCACTATTCAGCTGAGCCATCTTGGCTTCCAGCTGATCCATTCTTTCTTCAAACTCATGCTGAGGATTTTTTATCTCCTTATGCAGCTTGTCCAATTCCTCCGAAAATCCAATTTTGGTGGTGATGATATCTGCCTCAAGTTGCTCCATTCTTCGGCCAGCTTCTGTGTCCAAGTTCTCCAGGAAATCCAGCTGATGCTGGAGCAGTTGCTTCAGGTTTTCCAAAGCCTTATCCATCTCTTTCAATCTCTCCTCTGTGCTCGGCTTACCTGTCGATGAGGACGCCATTTCCAATCGCTTCTTCCCCTGCTCGCGTCTTGCCCTTCTCTGATGGCTGCTGCACGCACTCTCCGTTTCTGAATGACTTGCAGAACTCGATTTGAGAATGGAATGAGAGGGGAGAGGTCGCCCTTTAATGCCTCTTCGTGGCTTCACATCATTTCGCTCAGATTTGTAGAATTTGTGGGGGAGGGCGCGCGGATCTCTTGTTTCCCCCATATCTGAGGCACCCTTCCTCATGGTACTGAGAAAACCCCTTCGACCAACCAAAACTATGTCACGTACTGGTCTTACAAATTCGCCTGAGTGCCAATTTGCTGCCAAAGCTTGCATTTGAGTGTATGAGAGGGCACAGATCTAGGTTCAAGGAAGCTCCACACTTTCTATCACTTCATTCACTGTCAGAACCCCTGCCTCCAGCAACGCGCCTCTATTGGCTTCCTTGTCAGCCTCCCCATTGAGATCCCTTAACACATGATAAAATTTATAAGCTTTAAAATTCCTTAGAAGGAGGCGAATCTTGTCAAGGAGGTTATTTAGAGTGATGCTTTGGGTCTTGGAGTGATTAATTATAGCATGTATAATTATTCTGGAGTCACCTATTATTGTCAATTCCTGGATTCTGAGTTTGTTTGCGTGACGTAGCCCCTGCCACAGAGCCAAGGCCTCAACTATGTTGTTGGAATATATTCCTAGGCCCATAGCGAAGTGCATTGTTGTAGCCTCTGTGAGATTTTCAATTATCCCCCCTCCCCCAGCCTGGCCTGGGTTTCCTTTCAAGGCTCCGTCGAAGAAGAGAATCAGAGTGTTTATTACGCTTTTCCAACTGGCAAAATCCTTCTCGCTCTTCCTAATCTCCCAATCTTCTTTGATTGGACCACTTGCTTTTCGATCCTCGAGACCTTGTAACTTGAATTGGCTTAGCCAACGCTCCTCTGCTTCGTCCAACTTATGATTTTTGATTGTAGTGCAGAGGTAAGGAGCTGATTCACCCAGGAGATCTTGAATTTTGGTGACGACTATGGCTGCACTTCTTTGGCTTTCTCTGAAAATTCTGTGGTTCCTTTCTAGCCAAAGGTTCCACATGATAAACTTTGGGAGCATTCCCCACAACAAGAAAGCTTGGGTTCTCCCCTTGACAGCGAAAGGGTAAAAGGAGTTCCAGTGGAGAAGGAGGCTTATTATATCTAGAGGAAGATTGAGTGCAAGTTGGGGGCCTGTTGCCATCATCCAGACTTCTTTTGAAAATCCGCAGTTTAAAAGAAGATGGTCTGTAGTTTCATCCGCATGTAGGCAAAGGGGACACCTGAAAGGTCCTTCCCATCCTCGTCTTCTGAGGTTCTCCCCTATTTGGATGCTCTTACGCGCCAGGGTCCAAATGAAGAGGTCGATTTTTGGGAGAGAGTTGGACTGCCAGATTGCTTTCCAGAGTGTCATATTAGGCATAGCAGTGGGGACACTGTTGAAGAGTTGGTAGCCTTCTGTCATGGTATAATCCCATGCATTCCTTCCCCATCCTCTTTCATCTTTGCCTTTCTTTTTTAGGGGGGCCTTCCCTTGAAGACATCTCTTGAGGGCATTCCAGTGACAGTCTAGAGCAGCTGGTCTATTTGGTACTCCCCACCCTTGCCAGGACTGAAGTCTGTCTTCCCCCCAGATTGAGATGTCTGAAAGCATTACAATATTTTGACTGTCCATCCAGTTTTTGAGGCACAATAGGTCCTGTCGCTGCTCTAATGGAGGGTCTCCCATTATTGAGTCTGTCCAGATTCTGATTTTCTTACCACTTTTTGGCACCCAGGTAAGGTGAGGGCTGAAGTGAGGAATCGCCTTTTTGCAGAGCGCAAAGATATGGGAGCTTTTCGTTTCTTTGCAAGGGAACTCTAAGCTTCTGTCCCATGGCCCCCGAAATTATTTCCTCCAAAGCGCGAGTTTACTCCAAGAAGGTTTGCCAGTGACCATATTCCAGAGCAGCTTTGCCCCCAAAGCCAGATTTTGAACTCTGGTTTTTTTAAAATTGAGTCCCCGTTCCAAGAACGGCTTTGAAGTTTTTTCCCAGCCTATCAAGTGCAACTTCCTTCTTTCTTGCCTGCCTCCTTCCCACAAGAAGCATCTTTGGAAAGCTTCGATTCTTTGGATGACTGTGGCAGGGGCTAACAACAACGGGCTTTGGTAGATTGGGATGCTAGACACCACAGACTTTATCAGAACTGCCTTTCTTGCTAAATTCAACCAATTCGCCCCCCAAGAGGAAAATTTGTTCTTTAGTTTTTCTACAAGATGGTTCCAGTGAGAGGTTCTAAGGGCATTTTTAAAAATAGGGATTCCCAGGTATTTAAAGGCCTCCCAATTAGTGTGCCCTTCCATCCCTAGAACTCTTGTTATTCCTAGCATTTCATTTGGAGTGATATTCCATTCGTAGATGTTACTCTTGGCCTGACTTATTTCACTTCCAGAGGCTGTTGCATAAGCATCCAATTCTTCCTTAAAATTTTTTGCTGTTATCGGACTTGCACCTCCCAATAGAAATGTATCGTCTGCGAATTGTGCATGGTTTATGTCTTTCACCCCTTGTACTATTCTTAATCCCTGGAGATTTTTGTGAACTTGGGAGTTTCCCAGCTGGTATCTTAGGACTGATGCTTGAATTGCATAGAGCAGGGGCGAGAGGGGGCACCCTTGCCTTAAGCTCCTGGAGGCTTGGAAGAAGTTTGTTACCTTTCCATTCACCAACGGGGCTATCCATGGTGATCCAATGCAGGCTTTTATCCAATTTACAAATTTCGAGTCAAAACCAAACTTCCTCATGACTTAAAATAAAAAATCATGTCTAACTCTATCAAATGCATTAGCGAGGTCCAGTTTAATAACCATACCTTTTTCTTTCCTTCGGACACTGGAGTGGATGGCCTCTTGAACCAGGATGATATTATCGGCAATATGCCTTCCTTTGACAAAACCGCCTTGGTTTTCAGGAACGATGAGGGGGAGGAGTGCCTTGAGACAGTTGGCTATAACTTTGGTGAGGATCTTATAGCTTGTGTTGCATAGAGAGATTGGCCTGAATCGATTGAAGGAAAGTGCTCCTTTTTCTTTCGGGATGAGTGCTAGGAAGGATGAATTGGTGCTTCCTCCTAGCTTGCTGCTCTGCTGTGATTTCTTGATCATTTTGGTTAAATCCTTTTTGATTATATTCCAGCACTGCTGATAGAATCTAGCAGTAAACCCATCTGGTCCCGGGGCCTTGTCTGGGTGCATCTGATCAAGAGCCTCCTTTATCTCTTGCTGTGAAACCTCCCTTGTCAACTTACTGTTGGTGTCCTCATTTATTAGCCGTGGGATAATAGTGAGAGGGTACCTCTGCTGGTCAGTTTCTGTTCCTTTTGGTTCTGTATAGAGCGCCTCGAAAGCTTCATAGGCTGCTTGTTTTATGCCCTTTAGATCTGCAATTGTTTTATTCTGGACTTGAACTTCTGTAACTGCCTTGTATTGTTTCCTCGCTTCCGCTTGTTTATGAAAATAGCCCGTGTCCCGGTCGCCCTCTTTCAACCATAAACTTCGTGATTTTTGCCTCCAGTAATCTTCCTCCGCTCTGCAAGCTTTGTGCCATTGCCTTTGAAGGCTGTCCTCCCGTTGCAAGATTTTTGGCGTGATCTCCTGCTATTCCATCTCCATCTGGTGGGTCTCAAGCTGGGCTTGGGCTGCTATACGCACAACTATTGGGCTTGGCTGGCTCTTTTCCCAAAGCTTCAGGGCTCTTTTTAGTCTTCTAATTTTTTCCTCCCACACATAAAAGGCGGAGCCTTGTACAACGTTGGCCCAAGTTTTAGAAACTAGATCCAGGAAGTCCTTGTCTTGTATCCAAATTGGGCTGAATCTGAAAGGGATGGGCCCTCTGACTTGATCTTTGTTAATTTCTAGTCGAATTGGCTTGTGATCAGAAATACTATGGGGCAGAATTTCTGCTTTTGCTGTAAGTCCTAGCAGCAGGAGGGAGCTTTGAACTAGAAATTTGTCCAGCCTGGCAGCTATGTGCCCAGGACCAATCCTCCTATTGGTCCACGTGTAAAGTCCCTTTGTCGGCTTGATGTCTAGAAGGTCCCAGGCTGAGGCTAAGTCCTCTACCCATTCTCTAGCCGGGTCTCGCACTATGGAGCCCCCTCTCTTTTCTTCCCAAGCTAAAGTTACATTTAGGTCCCCACCTAGAATGATATTGTAGAGATTATTTTGTTGGAGGTAGTCCTGTAGGGATTCCCAACAATGTTTTTTTTCCCCCAAATGCTGCGGAACATAGACGTTAAAGACACTTACCTGGCAACCCGAGTCTTTATGGAGGAATTTAGTGTGAATCCAATGCATGCATGTGTCAGAGCTGAACAGGTCTATTTTGGAGGCGTTCCACAGTGTGCAGAGTCCTCCTGAGGCGCCTCTGGAGTTCCTAGCTACTCCGAGGCTTCCTTTCCAAACATTCAACAAAGTTTTAAGTGCATCTTGCTGGCTCATTTTAGTCTCCTGGAGCAGTAGGATGTTTTCTTTCGAGGCTTTGATTATATCCTTGAGCGCTTCTTCCTTCCTTTTGCTGCCCATTCCTTTGTAGTTCCAGGAGGTTATGATCATTATAAACCTTGAGCGGATGGATGGCCTCCTTGGGAGGCCTTGGCTTGCTTCCTTTTTTGACGAACGCTAATCAACTGCTTGACGGTGGGTTGTGATCCATTGAGGACATCTTTGTAGGTTTCCTGATCCATCTCGGCTTTTTTTGTTTTCTTGCCCCTTCCTGTTTTCTTTGGGGTGACCCAAAGTTCGTTTTCCTCATCTGAGTCGCTGCTTATGGAGATCTCCCCTTCCTCTATGTTTTGAGTGCCTTCCAGTCTGTGGGGGGAGTTATTTTGCACTCCTTCTTCTTCTGTTGGCTGGTTTCCTTTGTCTTCGAGGTTCTGGTCTCCTTTTTCTCCCTCTTGCACGTCTTTACTTGGAACTGGTTCTCCTTCGTCCATTTCGTTAGCCAGGATATTGAAGCTGTTCTCCGTTTCCTTAGTCCCTGAAGATCTAGCGTTCGGTGGGACTGTCTGTTCATTTCTTTGTCCCTTCGGTTTGGATTTCCATTTCCAGGTCGGTTGCCAGCCTTCTTCCCCTTCTTTCTCTATGGGGGGTTTCTTTGGGTAGTTCCTTTGAAAGTGGCTGTATTCATGACAACCTCTACACTTGAACGGGAACTATTCGTAATCCAACTTTTGGAAGTGGTGCCAGTCACCGACTTTTAGTTTTATTGCTTCAGGTAGACCTACCTCCAGATCCACCTCCACATAGATCCGCACACAGGAATACTGGTCTCTTGGCTCTACTCGGTCAATGTAGCGTCCTAGACCATTCCCTATTTCCTGAAGTGAGGTGGGATTCCAGCAGTGAATCGGCAGGTTAGGGAGTCTTACCCAGACTGGAACATCCTTGGGGACTTCTGAAGTAGGATCAAAGCTCGAGGTCCATCGATTTAAGTAGAGTCCTTGGGTGCCCATGAAGTACGGGCCATTTTTGAAGATTAGATCTCTATCCTCCTGAGAGATAAATTCGAAAATGAAGTATCCTCGCCCGACCGCATAACAAGTAACACTACTTGTGATCAACGACCTCCAGTTTCGCTATATCCAGTTGTTTGTGGATCTGGTTGAGGGCCAAAGGCCCATGAACTGACCAACAAGTCCACGTTCAGAGAGGGAAAGAGCTACTTTCATTGGAAGCTCGGGCGGCAGATCGATCTCTGGAATAAAATCTAACTTCTTGACAAAACTCGGGGGCGCTGCGGAGGTCGGCTTCTTGCTGCAGGCTGCAACCAACTTTCGAAAGGAGGAGGAGGGGGAAGGAGGGGGCGGCGGCTCCCCTCCTTGAGCTGCCATGGTGGCGCACAAAAGAACCCTAGGCTTTACCAGGGCGTGAGGTCAAGGCGTGAGTCTACTGTCAACATCATTGTCATCAGATATTGGAGTTCACATCTTTGCACAATTATAGATATTGGAGCTCACATGTTCAAATAGTGGGATTTTGCAAATTATATGATTTTCCAACATCTATATTTGGTAATTTTTCAGGCATGTCTTCAGTGAAGCTCAATTTAGAAGTTTAAGATTAAATCTTGAAATGATACCAATTTATGCACTAATTCTTGTTGTCGTGATGGTATAATTATTCAAACTTATGATTGACATGGGGAGTGTTAGGTTGTGAGTTCCTCCTATACAATCATAAAGTCCTCAATCACCTACTTATGAGTTTTTAATCGTATATCTTGATGAGTTGTCATTCTTATATATTGAGTAGTTTTCATTATGAGAGCATATCTAGATCTAGAGGTGGTTACATCCATGTACTATATATTGATATCATTGGACGAATATATTGTTGAGATGACTAAATCCTTTTCCACCAATCTTCTTGTATTATGTCCCATTTCATAGTTTAACATTTTAATAATAAACAATTTGTTATATTTATATGTTTCATAGCTAGGGTTTGAGACTAATTGCAAATTTATCTTTTTTCATGTAGGGTTTGCGATTTTTCATGGACAAGATTTTAAATATAACTTAGATATATAAATATGAAAAATACATTTAACAAAACAAAAACAAAATTTGTTCTTTCTCTTTTTCTCTTTCTTCCTCCTCCTCTTCTTCTCACCCTATTCGTCTTCTCTTTCTCCTTCTCCTCATCTTATGTGTTGTGGAATTTATTTCCCTAAAACTATTCCATGTTTTTTAATAACGAACAATATACTATAAATTTATGGATTTTTAACCAGGGTTTGAGATTAGTTGCAGATATATGGATTTTATGGCTATGGTTTGACATTCATTGCATATTTATGATTTTTAGGGATAGGGTTTAAGATTTTAGGAATGTATTTATCACGAATAAAATTTCAAATGTAGAAATGAGAAATATAAATTAACAAAATATAAAAAAATTGTTCTTCTCCTTTTCCTATTTTTCTTGCTCCTCCTCCTCGTCCTTATTCTCCCTCTTCTTATTCTTCTTCTTGCTCTTCCCCTTCCTTTTCTTCTTATTTTCTATTTCTTCTTCCTCCTCCTCCTTATTCTTCCTCTTCATATCTTCTTCCCCCTCTTCCCTTTCGTTTTCTTCTTATTTTTCTCTTTATTCCTCCTCCTTGTTATGAACATAAGCTACATGAGAAATAATGCATAACAATAAATAATACAATAATAAATAAATAATAAATATATTAATAAATAAGTCATGACTATTCATAAAGGGCACCTTAGGCCATATATTAAGTTGGGCCCCATTGTATGATATCATCATTCATTCAATAACATTTATATATCAATAATGTATTAAAGTATCTCATTCAAATTGAGCAATTAAAACTACATTCATACCAAGTGGTATCAAAGCCGAGTGAATAGATCCATGCAACCACCAATCAAAGTTTCGTATTGCGCTAGCTAACAAGTCG
The DNA here is from genome assembly GCA_000966675.3 of Picea glauca. Taxonomy (NCBI): domain Eukaryota; kingdom Viridiplantae; phylum Streptophyta; class Pinopsida; order Pinales; family Pinaceae; genus Picea; species Picea glauca. The sequence continues at coordinate 34,486 of JZKD02S2435546.1, forward strand.
CCAACCACTCACCCATCAAATCGGTCATTTGTACCACTACCGTCCGCACAATTGTAGTTCGATGTTGTACTTCTGCCAACTGCCAAATTCATCTAACGTACTTCTGCGAGCTTCCAAATTCAATTGTCGTACTTTTGTTGTCGTACATTGTCCATGACTGTCACCATACGTTGTTGCAGATGTTAGTGTCATACCAAGAGTCCCGTACAATCTATAATTAATAGACAATGTATAGATTCCGTACGATTTGTAGCCTATACAGTCTGCAATTAATAAACAAATTCGTACAATTTCTGTACAAATTGCAGTTTGTACAATATGCAATTATAAACAACTCATACAGATCCACTAGAAAATTAAAGGAAATTAACAAAAAGATCCATACAATTTAAAAAAGAAAACTATGTGGTGCTACAAAATTAGCGAAAATAGATCGAGCAAGTCCTTCGATAACCAAAATGATGACAATAAGTTAACTCAATAGAAAAATGGAGGAATCACAAGAAAAATACAACTTATTGCAGGAGCAAATCAACATACTAAGATGAATGAGGTAGTTGTTGTTGGGTATGTGTTATATTCTTTGCACGACTAGCTTGAGTGTCTGCTACGTTGCACCAGGCTCGCAGGGGGGTTTGAGGGGGGGCCGCTAGCCCCCCCCCATTCGATGGTTCGGGGGCGAAGGCCATGAGAAATTTTTTTTCCTCGATAAATGTGTTGCATTTTTGCCTCATTTTTCGTGTCGCCTCAATTTTTTGCGTCCATTGCTGGGTGGTTTTTCGGCACATGGTTTTTGCCGATGGTTTTCTATTTCCGGTTAAGGAATTACAGTTGTTGACTAATCCAGGTCATTGGGTTAGGGTTTTGGATGCTGCTGGCTCCTATATGTATATTGTATTGTAAAAAATGTATCACTATGAATGAAATATGTTGGTTTTCCCGGTTTTGGGTTTCTAGGGGAAAAATATTTGTGTAATGTGTGTATTTTCCATTGTATCTTTTCTGTTCTTTTATTGAAAATCTATTTGCAGTAAAATATTGTACAAGGTTAAAATCTACATTTGGTATCATAGCTTTGTTGGTTTCAGAGGTATGCCTTTGTTGTCAAGGGTTTGTCTTGGGACTGTGGTAAGCCTTGTTACAGTGGGAGATCTGTGGTATTGATTTTTCAGGTGAAAATAAATTGTAGCAACTCAAAAATGGAGATCGAGAAGTTTAATGGGAAAAGTTTTGAGTTGTAGAAGCTTAAGATGGAAGATTTGTTGGTGGACATAGATCAGTGGTTTGCGGTGGATCCAGGTACCGCACCTACCAATAGATGACTGAAAAAATTTGGATCGAAAGGCAAAGAGCACAATTCGACTATGTCTCTTAGATTCAGTATTACTGAATCTGTTAGAGGAAGCTACAGCCAAATATTTATGGGATAAGTTGGGGAAGTTGTATCATTCTAAGTCCCTGGTAAATAAACTTTTCCCGAGAAAGAAGCTATATAACCTGAGGGTGAGAGATGGAGACTTGGTGGTAGAGCATTTGAACACCTTCAATATTGTGGTAAGTCAATTAGTATCTATTGAGATTAAAATTTAGATGAAGACAAGTGTATCAATTTATTGTGCTATTTACTAGACTCATGGGATAGTCTGGTTGTGGCCATAGGTAGTAATACAACTGCCTTGAAGTTTGATGAAGTGGTCTCATCCCTGTTTTTAGAGGAGATGAGACATAAGAACATGGAAGGACAGAGCACATATGCATTGTTTGCAAGAGGATGATCCTAGGAAAGAAATAGATTTAAGTCCTCAAGTGGGAGATATAAGTCTAAGGGTAGATCTAAATATCCTGGAAAGTTTGTAAAGGTATGTTGGAGATGTGGAAAAGAAGGGCACTAAAAGAAGAACTGTAGATCCAAAATTGAGAAAAGGAAGGGATCTAAAGAAGCTCCTTCTATAGAAGAAAAGACCTCCAAGGAAGAAGGAGGAGATGTGTAGTTGGCTTCTTCAAGCACACATGCAGATCACGAGGCATGGTTGGTTGACTCAGGTGTATCTTTTCATATGAATCCCCACAGGGAGTGGTTATGTGAATATGAAAGGTATGATGGAGGTAATGTTTTCCTAGGTGATGACTCGACAACTTGAATCATAGGATGAGGAAAAGTCAAGTTGAGGCTCATAGATGGAAGGATTAGAACACTACATGGTGTTTTTCACATCCCTGGTTTGGCCAGAAATTTGATTTTTGTAAGAAAAATGGATGATGCAAGAGTAAAAACAATAATTGAAAAGGAAACTTGTAGGATGGTTCGAGGAGCAATGGTGTTGCTGAAGGGAGTTCGACTCAGAACTCTGTATAAGTTGCAAGGAAGCACTGTTAGTGATGGATGTTAAAGTTCCATTGTTTCTAATATTGGATTTGAAAAAGAAAGAACTCCTACAGTCTCTAGAGAAAAGGTTATGTTGTGGAATTAAAGACTGGGGCATATCAGAGAGAAGGGTCTTCGACTACTACACGGTAAATGTATGGTTGAAGGTATGTCTAACTGCTCTCTAGATTTTGATTTCTGTGAACATTGTGTATATGGGAAGCAAAATCGAGTAAGATTCCCCTCTGGTGCAACGAGGGAAGAAGGAATTTTACATCTAGTTCACAGTGATGTGTTTGGACCTATATCAGTTCCATCATTAGGAAAATATGTGTACCATGTCTCATTTATATATGACTTCTCGAGGAATACTTGGATATATTTCCTCAGGAATAAATATGAAGTCTTTGAGAAAATAGAGTTTTATTTAAAGGATGATTAATTAGACTCTACATAATAACATGAATTAGAAGAAGAAGATCCTCATACTCCAGTATTGAGGAGATTGGTTCGAGAAAGAAGGCTACCGAAAAGGTATACTCCATTTGATTTCCGTTCATTTTTTTTTGTCTATTACTGATGATGATCCTAGAAATGTCAGGGAGGCAGTGGATTCAGAGGATGGAAAGCTCTAGAAAAAGGCCATGGATGAAGAAATGAAAGCCTTGGATAAGAATGAGGCTTGGGATATAGTGGAGTTGTCGACTGGAAGAAATCCCATTGGAAACAAATGGGTATTTAAAAAGAAGATGAATGAAGAGGGCAAAGTGGATAAATACAAAGCTTGGTTAGTAGAAAAGGGTTATTCTTAGGTTGAGGGAATTGATTTTTGTGATATTTTTTCTCATGTTGTCGAGTTAACTTCTATAAGATTTATGTTATCTATTGTTGCTTCATTTTATTTTGAAGTAGAATATATGGATGTGAAGACAACATTCCTACATGGGGATTTGGAAGAAGAAATCTATATGAAGCAGCCAGAAGGATTTGTTGTGAAGGAAAAGAAAGAGATGGTATGCAAGCTGAAAAATCCCCTGTATGGTTTAAAACAATCACCAAGGATGTGGTATCAAAAATTTGATACTTATATGCTGGGACTTAGCTTCAAAAGAAGCAAAGAGGATCACTGTGTCTATTTTAAATTATTTGGTGATCATTTGATTTATTTGGTCTTGTATGTGGATGACATGTTGCTGATAGGAAACAACAAGGAGATTATCTAGGATGTGAAAACTCAGTTGTCCTCTAAATTTAAAATGAAGGATCTCGGTGCTTCAAATTTCATTTTGGGCATGGAAATTAAAAGAGATCAGAAAAAGAGGAAACTCTGGCTAAATTAGAGAAAATAGGTCGAGACAATATTATAGAGGTTTAATATGCAGGAATGTAAACTGGTCAAGGTCCCTATTCTTATTGGTGTAAATTTATTTGCGGATCAGTGTCCCAAGACACAGGAAGAGGAAGAGGACATGTCTTGTGTTCCATATGTGAGTGAAATTGGTAGTTTGATGTATGCAATGGTCTATACTAGACCGAACATTGCACATGCAGTGGGAGTTTTGAGCAGGTATATGTCAAAACCAGGGAAGGAGCATTGGACAACAATAAAAAGAGTTTTTAGGTATTTGCGTGGCACTGCTAGCTATGGATTGTGCTACCAAGGAATCCCATGATTTGACATAGTTTTGGAAATACATGGTTTTGTGTATGCAGACTGGGCTAGTGATCTAGATTGTAGGAGATCTACAAGTAGGTATGTGTTTAACCTGTTTGGAGGAGAAATCAATTGGATGAGCAAAAGACAGGTTGTAGTGGCACTTTCAACTATAGAATATGAATACATGGAACCACTCATGCAAGTAAGGAAGAAATATGGTTACAAATATTGTATTCGGGTATTGGGTTGGTACACCACACTGTAAGGATAGATTGTGACAGTTAGAGTGCAATTTTTCTAGTGAAGAACCCAACTTATCATTCAAAGACAAAGCATATTGATATTCAATATCACTTTGTGAGAGACATGGTTGAAGAAAAGAAAGTGTTGTTGATGAAGGTGAACACTTTGAAGAATGTTGTAGATTCATTAACAAAATTTATGAGCACTAAGAAGTTCTCTTGGTGTAGAGGATCCATGGGCATTTTTGCTTTGGATTGTTGACTATGTAACCTTGTAACCCCCTGTATGAAAAGAAAACAACAAGTGGGAGAACGTTGGGTATGTGTTATATTCCTTGCATGACTAGCTTGAGTGTCTGCTACATTGCGTCGAGCGTGCAGGGAGGTGATATCCCTCGATAACAAAATTTCCTTGAGAAACATGTCACATTTTTGCCTCATTTTTCATGTCACCTCGATTTTTGTGTCCATTGTTGGCCGGTTTTTCGGCACATGGTTTTTTCTGATGGTTTTCTATTTTCAGTTAAGGAATTACGGTTGTTGACTAATCCAGGTCATTGGTGTTACATAAATATTCCCCTTTGGATAGGTGAAATTTCCCTTGGATTACAAACCCCTAATACCAAGACAGAGAAACACAAGTGGACATTAACATCCCTTTGAATCCATTTTAACTAATCAGAAAGAGAGAGAGGGAGAAAAGGTGTGATGCACCTAGTTTCGAAGTTTGTCCTCGATACTTCCAATCCGAGCTTGATCTCCAAACTCTTTAGCGCAACTTGACACCTACAATGCAATAGACAACAAAGAGAAACAAAGAACTCCTACTCTACAATATTAGATCAAACAAATTCATCTACAAAGATTGAAGGAACAATAGACAAGCACATGAAAGAATACACAAGCTTGAAGGAAATAGGCCAAGTATATTAAAATGAGAACCCAAAAAGAATACTCACAAACATGGATGATGATGCAACACTCCTCTAAGCTCTCCTTGTCCAGACCCTTGCATGAATCCCAAGATCATAAGTCTGATATCTCCAAACTTCCAATCCTTTCTCCAGAATCAAAGGGTTTGATACCTCTAATCTTCCTCCTTTCTCCAGAATCAAATGTTTAATACCTCTGATCTTCCTCCTTTCTCCATGGAAATCCCTAATTATATAGAATTTGGAGGCTTAACCACCATGGAGAATATCACTCACTAGATCCACTAAAATGGGATCTCCAATATTTTTTGGGAGAAAATATCTCTCAAGGATTTTAGGGAGAAAATATCTTTTAAGGATTTTAAGGAGGAAATATCTCTCAAGATCCACCAAATTAGGATTTTGGTTTGATAAAATATCTCAACCATCTATGAGATTCTCAACCTCTCCTTGAGATTAGGAAAGTAAATGTGAGGTGGATTCTCATGCTAAATTAATTTCCTTTTTATGAATATTAATAAATAATTCATGTGCACATAGTATTTTGACCTTCATATAATATATTTGTCCTCCACATTGACTAGGGATTGTGACAAATGTTCTTTCATGGTGTCAAGGTGCATGCAACACTTAGCAAGGTGTATATGACACTTGCGACACTTAAGGTGAGGTACTTAAGTGTGACATTTTGATGTGTAACAATTGGCTTAGGGTTTTGGATGCCGCTGACTCCTATATGTATATTGTATTGTAAACAATGTATCACTATGAATGAATATAGAATATGCTATTTTTCTCGGTTTTGGGTTTCTAGGGGAAAAATCTCTGTGTAATGCGTGTATTGTCCATTGTATATTTTATGTTCTTTTATTGAAAATCTATTTGCAGTAAAATATTGTACAAGGTTAAAATCTATAGTTGCCAATTTACAACTGGAGCAAGTAAAATTAAATACCAAGATGGATAAAAATCATGAAGAATTAATAAGGCTCATAACAAAAGGCAATGTTGAACCACCACAAAATTCTTCAAATGCTACTAATCCACTGTCAAGCTCTTCTAGTGCCTTCGATCAACACATGAATATACCCCCACTAAACACAACCATACCACAATTAAATATTCCCCCATTTAACTGGATCAATCCCCAAATAAGTATACCCCCATCTAACAAATCAGTTCCCCAAATAAACATACCTCAGGGTATGGTAGTTCCTAATCCATGTCCTCCTCATACCAACTTTGCATACCCACCGAGAGCGAAACTGGTATTGTCCAAATTTGATGGGAACGAAAAACTAGGATTAGCTTGGTTTAATAAAGATGAAGAATATTTTGAGATCTATGGCATACATAACGATGACGAGAAGATCAGACATGCATCCATGCAACTGGAGGGAGATGCATATAACTGGTACATGTGGTGGAATAAAACTGGTTACACAATACATTGGATGAAGTTCAAAACTGATTTTTTTTAAATATTCCAAGAAATCAAAGAAGAATAGTTTTTTTACAAAACTCATGAGACTAGAATAGAAAGGAAATGTATACAATTTCACTCATGAATGGGAAACACTAGCCACAAGAGTACCCATATTATCTATTGAACGTCTATTTTGATTGTATATAATTGGTCTAAAACATCACACATATAATGAATTAAAGTTACACACTATCAAAGATATGGAAACAACAATACATAAGGTCAAAGATGTAGAGAAAAAGTTTGAGAGTTCATTGTTACATAAATTTGATAAGATGTATTTGTGACGAAAATACACTAATTGTAGGTTGTGTGGAGATAAGTGGCCGCAAGATCACAAATGTAGCAATCGGAATCCTAAGAAAATTGAATATGACGGGCCATCATACACTTCCATAAGCAACTCTAATGATGAAGAATAAAGCAGAAAGAAAAATAAATGTCGTAAATGTGGTAAAATTGGTTTTCATGCCATAGATGTGCATCTAAACAACTATATCATTGCAAAAACATTAACATAAAAGAGGCAGAGGTTCTTGCTGAAGAAGGAATGTCATATTCTGATGAAGAAGAATCACCAAACGTGTCATTAGCTTCAATTACATGCATTATATAGGATTATAAGGAAAATGACAAGGTTGCAATCCAAGAAAAATAAATGCAACCATTTACGATTTTTTATATTCCACCTCATTTGAGGAATGGTGGTACCATCTGTAATAGTCAATACATAAAACCCATAATTTTTTTTTATGCAATCACAAAAAGAATGAAACCAAATACTTTGAAGCTCAAGGGAAGCCTAAAAGAAAAATATATCACAATATTAGTAGATTCAGGAAACACCCACAATTTCATGGAAATTAATCTTGCGATACAATTAAATCATTTTGTGTACCCTGTCAAATATCTCACGGTTATAATTGTCAATGGCCAACCCATCCAAGGAGTTGGATGATTCCATAAGGTTTCAAAAAATATCCAAAATTTGGAGTTACAAACTGGGTACTATGCACTACCTCTTTGTGGAAAAGACACAGTCTTAGGAGCATAATGGTTGGTGAAACTAGGAACATATGCCACAAATATACAAGAACAATTCATGGAATTCAAATGGCAGGAGAAGAACTATAAGCTATATGGTTCAGAAAGCCAAGACATTTTAGAAAATAAACTTACAAATTCCCACACTTCTGCTGCAAATGAGTATTTTCCAAAAACCTAGAATCAACATGAAATTTCATAGGGAGAGACAAATTCATTGCTTTGAGGACAAAGCAATTTTGAAGAGGAAGGCAATGTTACGAAGACAAGATACATAATAAATAATGCATAATAATAAATAATTAATAAATAAGTCTTGACCAAAATTCATGACTATTCATAAAGGGCACCTTAGGCCATATATTAAGCTGAGCCCCATTGTACAATATCATCATTCATTCAATAAAATTTATATATCAATAGTTTATTAAAATATCTCATTCAAAATGAGCAATTAAAGGTACATTTGTACCACTCATCCTCCCATCCTCCTTCATTTTCTCATCTTTTCCCCCTCCTCCTTCCTCTTCTCCTCTTTTTCTCATGCTCCTTCTCTTTTCCCTCTTTTTTGTCTTCTCTTCCTTAGCTTCCATCATTTCACTTGTTCTCTTTATTGGTTATATTACTGCAGAAGTAAATTTTGGTATTTCTTTCTCAATGCTAAGTTTCTTACTTTTATGTGCCATTATATGACTTCAATTTAGCTTAAGAGCTATACTTTGAAATTTTTATGAACTCACCTTTTGTTGAGACCTCAACACACTCTAAATTTTTTAATGAACCTCTAGGTACCACTTGCTTCTTTTCCTTTAAGTTTTGATGTCTTCTTTCATAAAACTTATTTTTCTTCCAAGTTTGATGAAGTTCTATGTCAAACACGTCTTCGTTTTGCTTCGTCTTCTTTATATAAAAAAACAAAAAATCTCTAAGTTAAAAGAGTTAATCAAAAAGCAATTTGAAAAATCTCATTAGATAATTTTTTTACTTTTCATTAGAGTAACAAGTCAACTTTGTACTTCGATGAAAGTTAAATTTTAATATGATGTGCTTTATGCTTGGTGGCAAGTCCAAACTTTCATACTTTCATTTTTGAAAAGTTAAAAGTAACTCTGACACGTTGCACAAAAAAAGTAAGAAATAACTCTGACATATTGTTTTTTTTTAAAGCAAAAGTTGCCTTCGATCATCTGGGTGCAAGTTAACTTTACAACAATGAAAATTTTTAAAGCACATCGATCAAAAGTTTAAAGTTTCCTTGATAACATGTCTTCTTTGCCTCGATGCAAAGTTAAATATCACTCTGATGAAAGCTAAAAAATTGCTTTAATGAAAATGTTAAAATGTTCATGCTAGACATCGCTATAGTTTAAACTTTGGTTTCTGATAAGTTGTGAAATTGCTCGTATTGAAATATTATTTATTTCTCGATGATGTCAAGACCAGATATCTTCCGATCATTTTAGTGACTATCCAAATTTCAAATAGAGCATAATTCTTTAGGTAAACTACATCATGGTTGTTTCAAACTTTTCCAAAAAGCAATTCTTAATGCTCTCATTGATCAAATTCTTAAACACTATTGATCGTCTCATTGCTCATTTTATAAACTTTTCATGAAACAAAGTACAAATGAAACTCCAAATAAATTGAAGTGACCCCCCATGATCCTTTGGATGATTTTCAACACGAAATGGGAGCGGAGATATAATAAAGCAATGTACATAGATATCTCAGATATCCAATAATATAACATAAATGTATCAGATATGCAACCATAAACACATAGATAAAGTAATACACAATTTTATATTAATGAGCAAAAATTTACAAAGACTGTAAAAATACAGAGTGAAAGACTCGCTAGAATGGAAGAAGCTTATCTCTGAGAAGAGATGTGTCTGCTACTTGCATTCACAGGAAGATGATTTTACAATGAGTCTCCAAAGTCCTTTTTATCATAAAGAAAATCCAAAACCCTAACCCCTGAATATGAAAATAAAATAGTTTTGTGGACCCCATTTTGGGTAGTTTGGTGTATCAACTTTCCGGGGGCGTAACTTTGGCATACGATCTCTATTTGGGGTGCATGATAACTTTTTGGAAAGGTATCATCGAGGAGATTCATTTTGAGGGCTCAATAAGAGCCTTCAATTATCATTGAGAAGCTCGATCCCGAAAAACCTTCATTTAGGCCGTCAAAATGGCTTCGGAAGTTAAAAACTGCTAAAAATAGTAAATTACCAAAATTGCCAGAAAATTGTTTTGAGCGAGTTGGAAAAGTTGTGTGGCCACAGATATCCACCTAGATCAATCCTCCCTCCTTAGGAAGAAATGGTATCCATTTCATTGAGTTCTCGGGGGAGAGGTAAAAGCGTTTACTGAATCTGCATCTTGATGAGTTGCTTGCCTTGTTGGAGAAGTTGCGCTGCTTAGCTTGTTGAAGGTTGTCACGAACTTGTGGCTGGAAGGGTTGGACCTTTTTAACCAGTCTGACTACATTATATGTCTATGTGCAGAAGGAATCTTTACACTTTTCTGCAATCTTGTTGAACTACTTCTGTTGGATAGAAGGTGCTTGGGCCGAGGCTGTAGTGGTTGCAATATCCTTCTATTCACCTTTTGAATAGATTGTGAAGAAGCTGAATTTTTTAGTATGAGATACTACCTTGCGACATTGTTTAGGTGGGATAGTAGTTGGAACTACCTATGGTATCATGTAGAGATGATCCCCCAGAGTAACAATGACACTACAGGGTCGAGACTCATAGATAGCATGGAGCTTCCACATATATGGATGGCATAAGAGAACATCAAAGAAATCCAACGGGGAAACATCACATAATACCTCATCCTTGAAGGACTGGATGTCATATGAAAATCAACACTATTGGCTAACACAAATATCTCATCCCTGGCGAAGCCACCCAATGTTGTATGGTTGTGGGTGTAGTGCTGTCGACAATCCCAACTATTTTACGACCTCTAGTGAGATGAGGTTCTTCTGGCTTCCGCTATCAACAATAAAATGCAGCGGGCTCCCATTCACCCACATCTGTGAATGAAAAAGGTGCTCCCCCTCTTCAGGATCTGTGGGTTCTTCTGGTTGAATTGTTGCGGCCGCGACAATAGAAGTGGGGTCTGCGTCGATGATCTGTCTTCTATCAATATTTTCTGAATCAGAGTCTGAATCATGGTTCGACTCCTTGTCTTTGATCTCGACCACCAATGAATGTTTTGAGCGACATTCATCCATGTTTTTCCAGGGGATTTTGTGGAAATCACACCATTTTCCAGTGTCCTTCTTCATCTTTCTGTGACCCTTATTTTCCTATGGCTTGGACTGGTTTTCGGGAGATTGTTTGTTAGGGCCATCTTTATCATACTTTGGTTATTGCAGATTTGCAGACCTGAAATCCCATTTTTTCTGGTGCTTAAATTTCTACTCAATTTTAACAGCATATCAATAAGCAACACCGAGTGATGAGATGTTCAGAAAATCCATTTCAATTTGGATGTATCTGTGTAGATCCCCACGATATTTCAGAACCAAATGTCATTCAGAGTCTTTGATACCCATCTTGGTGTGAAAGGTATGGAAGGTATTGTTGAACTTCAGAACTTCTTGGCCCCTCTCTTTTTGCAGTATGGTCCATCTCATGCACTAGTCCTCATAGTTTCCAATAGGGTAATATTGTTCCTTTATCGCATCCACAAAAATATCCCAAGTGGGCTCAACTCCATATATTCCAGAATCCTCTATGGAACTTTGGTCCCAGTAAGTTTCCCACCAATGTTTGACACGGGGGAGAGCCTTAAGGAGTGCAAAGGTGATCTTTTCCCTGTCGGAGAAATTATGAACAAAGAAATAACCTTCTAGCAGATTTAACCATGTTTCTAAGGCATCCACATCTATCTATCCTTCAAATATGGGAATTTCAAAATTAACTTGTAGCCTTAAAGGAGAGGTACTTCCAAAGTGGTTGCTTGATGAATAAGTTCATGTTGTTATCGACAACCATTGAAGGATGTGGGAACAATTTTCCATCATTTCGTCCCTTTGTCGCATGAGAGATTGGTTAAGCAACAGATCAATAGAATCGTTTGCTCTGTCGTTTTTCTTTTCTTCCACCATGTAGGGTTTATTGGATGTGAGAGAGATATTGTCTTAAAGAGAGACAAAATCAAGACCCAACTTTCTATACTCGGACCTCTTCAGGGACATGCACTGAAAAACGATCAAGAGCGGCCTGCTTTGATACCACTGATCCATAATATTTTTGGCACGAAATGAGAGCAGAGATATAATAAAGAAATGTACAGAGATATCTTGGATATCCAATAATATAACATAAATGTATCAGAGATGAAACCATAGACAGAGAGATAAATTAATACACAATTTTCTATTAATGAGTGAAAATGTACAAAGACTGTAAAAATACAGAGGGACAGACTCGCTAGAATGGTGGTTTCTTATCTTTGAGAAGAGATGTGTCCACTACCCGCATTCATAAAAAGATGATTTTACAATGAGGCTCCAAAGGAATTTTTATCATAAATAAAATCTAAAACCCTAACCCAGGAAGATTAAAAGCCAACAATTTTGTGGACCCCGTTTTGGGTAGTTTGGTGTCAACTTCTTGGGGGCGTAACTTTGGCATACGATCTCTGTTTGGGGTGCACGATAGCTCATTGGAAAGGTATCATTGAGGAGATTAATTTTTGGGGCTCAATAAGAGCCTTTGATTATCATTGAGAATATTGATCCCGAAAAACCTTCATTTAGGCCCTCAAAATGGCCCTTGAAGTAAAAAACTACTAAAAATAGTAAATTACCAAAATTCCCAGAAAAATATTTTGAGCCAGTTGGAAAAGGTGGGTGGCCACCGACATCCACCTGGATCACCTCAATAGCCGTTAAATGCATCGACTCACCATAAATTATTGTATGATTTATGATTGAATTTTTTTATTGAGATGAAATGCTAGAAATCCAACCAAATCCATGGGTGTGTATTATCATTGTAACACCCTATTTTCCCCCATGACTGTAATTCTACTAAGACTTCATATAATGTGATTATGAAACTTGTAATTGTGTTTTTATTAATGGAAAACACCAGAAAATTGCCCGAGAGGGAAAATCCTTGAAGAACTAGCCATGATATCACAAGTGGGAATGGTGATCTAGGTGGATATTGGTGGCCACCCACTTGTTCCAAATTCCAATTGGCTCATCTTGACAGTTTTCAGTTCAACATGTTTCTCTGTAATGGGGAAAATTCTTTGTAATTATGGGTTCTGCACTTATGAGTTTGTCTTGAATCCCTACACAACATCCAAGTGGATATTGGTGGCCTCCCATCTAGTCTGACTAGCCTATTTTGGTAGTTTTCATCTCAATACATCTTTCTGTACTTTCAGGGCCGTTTTGAGGCCATAAACAACATTTTTTGGGCTTGCCACAATTAAACTGTTGATATATTCAAATTTATATAACATAATGTGTAGTTCTCGAAAATACCTTTCCAACGTGCTATCACATGCCTAAAATGGATATTGTATGCAAAAGTTACGACCCTGGGAAGTTGATGTACTAACTTACCCCAACGGGGCCCACATGACTTTTGGCACTTCATCTCCTAGGGTTAGGTTTTTGGATGTCTAGGGTTTTGAATTCATGTTTATTGTAAAAAGGCCTTCAAAGACTCATTGTACTCATCTTCTCACAAATGAGCGTAGCCATCACATCTCTTCTCAGAGATAAAGTTGCCACCATTCTAGCGTGTCTTGCACTTTGTATATTTACAGTCTCTGTACATTTATTTCATTAATAGAAATCATGTACTGTTGCATTTCTATGTTTCTAGCAATATTTATGTGTATTTCATTGTAATATCTCTACTTTCATTTCGTTCCAAAAATAATCTGGATCAGAGGACTGATCCAGGTGGATATTGGTGGCCACCCACCTGTTCCAAATTCCAACTGGCTCATCTTGACAATTTTCAGTTCAACATGTTTCTCTGTAATGGGGATGCTTATTTGTAATTATGGGTTCTGCACTTCTAAGACTGTATTGAATCCCTACACAACATCCAGGTGGATATTGGTGGTCGCCCATCTAGTCCAACTGGCCTATTTTGGTAATTTTCATCTCAGTACATCTTTTTGTACTTCTGGGGTCATTTTAAGGCCCTAAACAATCTTTTTGGGCTTGGAATAGTAAAACTATCGACGAAGTTATATTTTGATGTCATAATGTGTAGTTCTTGAAAATACCTTTCTAACGGGTTACCACACACCTAAAACAGAGATCATATGCAAAAGTTACGACCCCAGGAAGTTGATGTACTAACTTACCCCAACGAGGCCCACATGACTTTTAGCACTTCATCTCCTAGGGTTATGTTTTTGAATGTCTAGGGTTTTGGCATTCATGTTTATTGTAAAAATGCCTTCAGAGCCTCATTATACTCATCTTCTTGTGAATGAGCATAGCCGTCACATCTCTTCTCAGAGATAAAGCTACCACCATTCTAGCAAGTCTTGCACTCTATATTTTTACAGTCTCTGTACATTTATTTCATTAATAGAAATCACGTATTATTGTATTTCTGTGTTTCTGGCAATATTTATGTGTATTTCATTGTAATATCTTTGCTTTCATTTCATTCCAAAAATAATCCGGATCAGTGGTATTAGAGCAGGTCTCTCTTGATCATTTTTTAGTGCATGTCCCCGATAAGGTCCGAGTATAGAAAGTTGAGTCTCGAGATTGTCTAGAGGAAAATTGCTCTCACATGCCCAAGAAACCCTCCATGGAGGAAGAAAAGAAAAACGATGGAGTAGAAGATTTTATTAACCTGTTTCTTGAGCAAGCTCTCACATGGAAGAGGGACAAAATTATGGAGATTTTTTCCCACATCCTTCAATGCCTTTTGATAGCAACAAGCGCATCTTCATCAAGCGACCACTTTGGAGGAAATTTTCCCTTCAAGGTACAAGTTAACTTTTATATTCCCATATTTGAAGGTCAGATAGATGCGGATTCCCTAGAAAAATGGTTAAATCTTCTAGAAGGTTATTTCTCTGTTCACAATTTTTCCGATAGGGAAAAGATTACCTTCACACTCCTCAAGGATCTCCCCCAAGTCAAATATTGGTGGAAAACTTACTGGGAGAAAAGTTTCACAGAGGAATTTGGAATATATGGGGTCAAGCTCACTTGGGATTTTTTTGTGGATGTGGTCAAGGAACAATATTACCTTGTTGATAACTATGAAGAGCAGTACATGAGATGGACCACATTGCGACAAGAGAAGGGCCAAATAGTGCCGGAGTTCACAAATACTTTCCATACATTGCATACCAAGATGGGTATCAAAGAATTTGAGCGACATCTAGTTTCGAAATACCATGGGGCTTTGCATAGGTACATCCAAACCGAAATGGATTTCCTAAACATCTCATCACTGGGAGCTACCTATCGATACACTGTCAAAATTGAGAAGAAATTTGGGCACCAGAACAAACAAGAGTTCGGGTCCGCAAATCCGCAACAACCAAAGCATGATAAAGACAAACCTAACCAACAACCTCCCGACAACCAATCCAAGACATAGGAAAAGAAGATTAAGGAAAAGATGAAGAATGACACTGGGAAGTGGTGCGACTTCCATAAAATACCATGGCACAACACCGATGAATGTTTCTCAAAACAGTCATGGGTGGTCGAGATCAAAGACCAGGAGTCGAACCCTGATTTAGAATCTGATCAAGAAAATAATAAAAAAATACATATCATCCACGTAGACCCCACTGCTACTGTCGCGACCACAATAATTCAACTAGAATAAATAACAGATCTTGAAGAGGGGGAGCACCTCTTCCATTCACAGATGTGGGTGAAGGGGACCCCATTGCATTTCATTGTTGATAACAGAAGCCATAATAACCTCATCTCAGCTGAGGTCATCAAACAATTGGGTTTCTCGAAAACACCACACCCGCAACCATACAACATCGAGTGGCTTCACTAGGGACAAGATATCCATGTCAGCCAATAGTGTCGCCTGTCCTATGGCATCCAACCCTTCAAGGATGAGGTAGTATGTGATGTTTCCCATCTTGATGTCTGTGATGTTGTTTTGGGCCAACCATATATGTGGAAACATCATGTTATTTATGAGTCTTGACCCCATAGTGTCATTATTACTCTAGGGGATCAACTCTATAGGATACCAGAGGTAGTTTCGACTACTGTTCCACCAAAATAGTTCCTCAAGGTTATCTCTCATACTGCAAAATTCAGCCTCTTCACATTCTGTTCAAAGGATGCACAAAAGGCCACTACAACCACTGCATCCTCAACACCTTATATCCAATAGAAGAAGATTGCAGAAGAGAAAGAAGATATTGTTTCTTCACCTACGATGGTGCCTACACAATTTCTCGTCAAGCCTAGAGACGATAGGTTGGTGGAACAAATTCAACCCCGCCAACAATAGGTTCGTGACAACCTTCCATAGACCAAGCCATGCAACTTCTCCAGTAAGGCACACAACTCACCAAGATTCATAGTTAGCAAATACTTTCCCCTCTTCCCCGAGCACTCAATGCAATGGAGACCATTTCTTCCTAAGGGGGGAGGACTGATCTTGGTGGATATTGGTGTCCACCCACTTGTTCCAAATTCCAACTGGCTCATCTTGACAGTTTTCAGTTCAACATGTTTCTCTGTAATGGGGACACTTCTTTGTAATTGTGGGTTTTGCACTTCTGAGGCTATCTTGAATCCCTACACAACATCTAGGTAGATATTGGTGGCTACCCATCTAGTCCAACTAGCCTATTTTGGAAATTTTCATATCAATACATCTTTATGTACTTTCAGGGCCGTTTTGAGGCCCTAAACAACATTTTTTATGCTTTCCACATTCAAACTGTTGACAAAGTTAGATTTTGATGGAATAATGTGTATTTCTCGAAAATACCTTTCCAACGAGCTATCACACGCCTAAAAGAAAGATTGTATGCAAAAGTTATGACCCTGGGAAGTTGATGTACTAACTTACCCCAACGGGGCCCACATGACTTTTAGCACTTCATCTCCTAGGGTTAGGTTTCTGGATGTCTAGGGTTTTGGCATTCATGTTTATTGTAAAAGGGATTTCAGAGCCTCATTTTACTCATCTTCTTGCGAATGAGCATATCCATCATATCTCTTCTCAGAGATAAAGCTGCCACCATTCTAGCGAGTTTTGCACTTTGTATTTTTACAGTCTCTGTACATTTCTTTCATTAATGGAAATAATGTATTGTTGTATTTCTCTGTTTCTGGCAATATTTATGTGTATTTCATTGTAATATATCTTCTTTCATTTCGTTCGAAAAATAATTCGGATCAAATGGTGAGGTGTACTGATGAGGTGGAATGGAGAAGTTTCTATAAAGAAATTAGGAAGCTCATCCAACATTCTGTCTTACATCCAAAAGCAATAAATGCATTCGCTGCCAGCATACCTGAACTTCCTAGAGCCACGCGATCAATTATGAAGGGTAGGATTAGTGGTTGAAGCAGTTATAATTGCTAACATACTTGATCTCTTGAAGAGGCAAGGGTCAACTGAAAAACCTGACAGAAGGACATCCCTTGGATTGCCCCTTTGAATTTGGATCCCTGACTGGAGGGCACGTCTGAAAGAAGCCACAAGAATCATGAGGATTAGGGGGAGAAAGATACAAAATATGGAAAACATCACCCAAATGCAAATGGAGACGCGAGGGAAACATTCACGTAGAGAAAAAGAAGAGAATGAGAGAACACACGGAGAACAACTCGCAGTAGCAAGTGAGAAGACATGAGTAGAGTCGAACCAAGGAGAATAACTTGAGGAAGAGTAAGTGAGTAATAGACTCACAAACAAATGGTGCAATGAATATAGGTTTCCACTTGCACAAATCTAAGTAATATAAAAAATTGGAAAGTTGTTCTTGAAGAAAATAGAAAGCTTGTCCAAAATATTAATGGTCACCCTGGAACAGATAAGGCTTAGATCCCGACTAGAGAAATAGAGGACTGAAAATTGGTACATACTGGAAAGAAACTGACACTGGTAAGGGGAGGTCACCAAGGGACTGTATAGCAGAGAAGGGACTCCCTTGTGCAGAGGAAATATAGTTAGGAGGGTACCTGATAAACCTGTGGAAGTCCCAAGCTCAGTGGGAGGAGGGAAACTTATGTTGTTGCCACTGGAGGAAGGAGAGTAACCTTCCTAGATCATTTTTCAATATGAGAACTGCTGAATCAATCCCATTGTGATATCATGGCTTGGCATAGAGATGACATGTTGTAGGAAGATACTTTGCAACATAGCCTAAGGTTGGGAGGAAAGGTGTCCTCTCTCAGTTAGTTGGTTGTTGATATTTACTGAACATATAAGTGTTTCAACTCAATATGTTTGATTTAAATTTAGTAATGTAAACTTGTTTTTTTATGGTTTAAATGGGAAATATGAATGTCTGTAAGGAATGGATGAATTCCTGAGCAAAATGGAATATTTATGTTTGTTTCCACTGATTAACCTGTTAGACTCGTGAACCATTGAGAGTAGTATGAGGGTAGGGTGTGTTCTTGTGAAGACTGCAAACCTTTGAATGGAAAGGTTGCAAGATATGAAGAAATTATTCACACTGAAACTGACATAAGAGACTCCTTAGGGTTTGAGGAAGGTCTCTGTGTAGATTCAGAGGGACTCAATTCTATGAAACCCCTTACTCTTGAGAGGAAAGTTTAAAGGATGGACAAAATAGTCATCTGTAAAGTGATAGGAGTGCCTTGGTATATGGGAATCCCTGTCTAGGTTAAGAAACCTTAAGCAATGTGAAAACCTCCTATATTAGATGGAAATCTTGTAGGACATGCAAATCTTCATCCAAGTTCCAAATGAAATTCCTTAGTCAGTTTGAACATAGATTCTTGAGTTGTTGAAGGTTTGGTAGAACCTTAGAAAATACCTAGAAGGAACCCTGAATCGGTTAAGTCCTGATTCATACTGATACCGTGAAGAAACCCAATGTTTTAATCTAGAAGGAATCACAACTATTGGATCGACATTGTAAGAAAATCATGATTGTTGGTCAGAGGATGTGGTCGTCGGAATGGCCTAGTACAACGTTGTGTTGGGACTCCGACAGAGAGAGATTTGAGTAAAAAACAACCGTTGATCTATTAGAGAGTGGCATCGATGAGTCTTGGATCATTGATGTGAGATATAAGCCTGTCGGAAAGAGGTCCATCGGAGACCCATATGGAAGACTTGTGGAGGAGTCCGATGATTTGGGAAGTCCAAGGACCGTTGATTTGTTGGTAGATGTACTGTAGGATTTTTGGTCATTAGATTTAGCATGGTTCAATATGAAGATATTGGCCTTATAACCTTAACTTCCATGCAGTTGTAACCTCTGAGCACACCATGACCGACGAATGAGGTGAATGCGGATCATTCGATTTTTCGGAGCGTGTGTTGTTAGAGTGAGCCAATCAGAGTGGTTTGTGATACCAGAGTGAAGGTAATCCGATGGGGAGGGACTTCGAGAATGGTGGTGGACCGTTGATCGATGCATGGGTGAGATTTAATCTCAGCCATAGATTTTGTGGGTCCCATTCGTTAGCATGGAGAATGGGCATTGAAGTGGAGAGTAATCGTCGAATGAGTAGAGGCACTAATGAAAATGAAGCCATTGTATTCTTGAGTTCGAGGACCGTTGGGTCCCTATGAATGATCCATCAGAATGATGTCATTGGAGAGGATGACAACCTTGGTGATTGGGAATTCAAATGGAGACAAGTCCAAATAGGTACAAATCGTTGATTTGATGGAGAGAGATGATTTTGACCATCTGATTGAAGGTGTTTAGGTCCTAGGTCACCTTAGTAAACTCAGTGGAGGGATTTCGCTGTAAATTCGTAAGAGTTAATATAGTAGGAGTTGTGATAAGAGAAGTACTCACTTAAGTAATTAATGAATCTGAATACTTACCTTGAGGAAAGAGAGGAAAACTGAACATCCCACCTGCCTAAGAAAAGATTAGGGGGTCGGGTGTGTTACAACCACCATGAGCATGAATGAAATCCAAATAGCTATAGATCATTGATTTGATGGAGAGAGATGATTTTGACCATCCGATTGAGGGTGTTTAGGTCCCAGGTCACCTTAGTAAACTCCGTGGAGGGATTTCACTATAAATTCGTAAGAGTTAATATAGTAGGAGTTGTTATAAGAGAAGTATTCACTTAAGTAATTGATTAATATGAATACTTACTTTGAGGAAAGAGAGGAAAACTGAACATCCCATCAGCCTATGAAAATATTAGGGGGTCGGGATTGTTAAAATCACCATGAGCATGAATGAAATCAATTTCTATAAAAACCAAAGCTTGTATGCTTGTTTTTCCATTGGAGTTTGTTTTAGCTTTGTATTTCCAGAGTGAATTATCCTCTATTTCAAGTCATTAGAGTTTGTATCATAATTTATTCTCCAAGCACTCTCCTTATAATTTTTTAGTTCCCATTGGTTATAAAAGATCTCACTACTGATTGAATTTTCATGTATTGGATAATCTAACTTAAATTCTCCAGGTAAATATTAAAAAAACCCTGTTTTTCAAGTTGCTCATTGAAATTATTCTTCGAATTAGCTAAAATTTGAAATAAAAAGTTATTTATGGACAAAGCATAATTTTTCTTTGTTAATTGTTGAATAAATTCATAGAACAAAACGATGAGGTAGATTATAGGAAGCTCGATGAAGTTGAATGAGTTATGGAATATATGACATTTTGAATGAGGAATGTTAAGTACAAGTAGTACTTACTGAAGTAGAAATATAGGTTGGATGCAAACATAACTTGGATTTATCAGAGTAAGAATAATTGTTTTTGCAAAGCAACGATGTAACACACCCAACCCCCTAAGTACCCCTTTAAGGGATGGTGTATTGAATTTTCTCTTTTCTTGAAACTCTTCATATCCATTTAAAAAGGATACCTTCGTCTTATTCTCTCTAAGAGATTTCCAACAACTGGAAGTTTGCTCAAAACAAATATCTGGATCAAAAGTTATGGCCCCTTGAAGTTTTATGCCTTTATTGGCCACATGCCTTTGAACTTCCATATGAATCCATGTCATCATGCTCATCCAACGTGGCACTGACGTGTCTTGCCTGCAAGGCATGGTTGTTGACTGTGTGTCGACATGGCACTGGTGTGGCACCTTCCACCTGGCCACCCGATCTTCAACATATCAGCTTAGATCTATCGGTCTTCTAGATCCAATGGCTTATATTTCAAGGTGATTTTCCAAGGACTTAATTCTAAAAAGGGCCCACTCTCTACTCATCTGCAACTAGACGTGGACAGGTGTCAACCCCATGACACCATGGCTGCCAAGATGACACACTGCGTCACTATGACATCACACTCTATCTCTCTCCCTTGTGCTTTTGTAACGAGGCATGGAACCAGGGGCTAGAACCCCGGTCCCCAGACATGGATGTATCAAGACTTCCAAGGGGCTTGGACTTAGAATTATTTTTGGGTTCAGTGCACCAGGATGCAAAAATCCCTCCCGAGATTGGTTATGAAACTTGACGATCAAGATTGCCTCAATGCTGTAATCTGACGGTGGGTACTACTCCATCTCTGGATGGTCAAGATCAACCCTCTTCACTAGATTGATGGCTACTATTCCTCATTGCTTTACAGGGTAATTTTAAAGAGCAATATCCTATCATTGGATGACTGAGATCGATTCCAACTCTGGAATCAATGAATACTGAATTTCGACAGTTATTATGGGGATCTCGATGGGTAACCCACCCATTCTTTGAAAAAGGATTAAAGTGCGTCATTCCTCTTTGAGAAATTCCATTTGGTTCCATTTAGGATATTTTACGCTATTTACTAGCAAGTGATAATCTTACTGATGGGCATCCAAATGGGATTTAATATCCCACATATTATTGACATCAAGGAGTGGGAAAACAACGCCAGATTTATCTACCTTTCCTGATCTTTCTATACACAAGATTAATTATTAATTCATTACCCCTTTTTGAGGATATTTCAGTAATTCATTGTCATTCATTTATTAACCTTTAAATATAGTTCCCTCTTACAAGAGACCCATTAATCAGGCATGTACATTTACAATATAATCACAGGCACAAGATCTTTGTTATCAATCAAATTACACATAGTGAGAGATACTTACCTGTTACAGGTTATAGCTAGTCAACTAAATGTGAGTGTTCGAATCTCCACCGAACTTTAGGCCCTGCATGCTTAGTTACTTCGGCAACAAGCCACCCCCGTGCCAAGCCATGATACCACCAGGGATTTCTACACTCACTCATTCGTTCTCTTGTAAAAATTCTCTTTTTTTCAGGTGCTCTCCAACTCAGATCTCATTTCTCCTCAACCTTCATACCTCTTCTGCATGAATACCTCTATTCCTTTCTTCCCATTCATGTGTCCCCTACACATAACCCCCTTGGGAAGGTTCTCAACCCGTCCCCTTCCTTTTGTCAGAAGGAACTCATGGGGTCGATCTGGGGCTGTGGAAAATGGTACCCTATCATACCTAAGACTGATAGTTTCAACTGTCCTAGCCATGTCTTCCATACCTGTATTCATGGAGGGTGGTTGGTTGCTCAACCACCAACCCTTCCTCATTAACTAATTTGTCCTAAAATATGGGATGAGGGAATTAATCTAAGTATCTCAAAATCAAATATATCAACAAGGAGACTTGGGTCCTCTTTAGCATGAGGAACCCTCGTTTTCTTCACTCTTTCCCCTAGTGGTATCATGGCCAATACTTTAAGGATTCACCCCCACAGTTAGTTGTTGACATTTACAATGTTTCCATGCAACTGCATTGAAAGCATAAATCATGGTTAATTACGCAAAATCATAGGTTTAGAGAGGGGGGTGTTACAATCTCCTTTCCCTTAAAAGGAACACCATCCTTAATGTTCTTTCTTAGTATCACCTTCCATGCCTTATTCTTCAACTACTTCAAGATAATCTTCCTTTCCTTCATAGTCTGGTCTTTTCCCAAACTCTTGGCATTAGCACATGCCTACAAAAATTTCAATAGCAAGCATATTAATTTCAATTTCATGCAAAACATTTTATTGTTGTTCAAACTCAAAGGGAAATATTCACAAATCAACAAAATACTTATCTGTGCAGTTCATGGATTTGCATCCATGTGCCTATCTCACTAACTTGGACCACTGTTTTCCTTGACATACCCATTGTGTGCATGATCCCAATCAACACTTCTATAAGATTCATTGAAGTCTCTTCTTCCTTGCAGTTACTCACCCTCTAGGCCTAGGCTCAAGCATCCCCTTCTCTGCTATACAGTCCCTTGGGCGATCAATCTTGCCTTGCCAAATATTTCTCGCACAAGAAGAGTTTTAGAGACTTCATCGAGTCTTACAGTTGAGGCATACCTCTGACTTACTCTACTGAAAGCGTCCCTTTGGCCTATGTCACCATGGCACATCATTCTATGGGGACCATGGATTATCACAGGATTCCCATGTCACTACAGTAGCTATTTCCATGCTTTTTAGCTTCACAACCATTATCTATCCTTTTAGAACAAATATTTCATCTCA
This sequence comes from Picea glauca, assembly GCA_000966675.3. Classification (NCBI taxonomy): domain Eukaryota; kingdom Viridiplantae; phylum Streptophyta; class Pinopsida; order Pinales; family Pinaceae; genus Picea; species Picea glauca. The sequence goes on from JZKD02S2435546.1 coordinate 57,905, forward strand.
CTTGTATCTCATATATTCAATAATTTGTGAGATGTTATTATCAATTTAATCACAATTTCCATTTTCAAATCTGTTCCCTATAGGAACCAAATCCCACAAGTATGGGATTTTTTTTTCTTCTCATAACAATTTGGCTCTTTTACAATCAACATGTATTGGTATTCCATATGGGCTTACATCACTGCCATACCCAAGACCCTTCTTCCTACAATTCATTCTTCACACAACCAAACCAATTGTTAGTCTTCATGCAATATATATTTTGATTGCACACTTGTAGTGGCTTCCAACTATTTCAAAACTGTGTATAACAACAATCATATTACTTTTATCTATTCAATGGTATAAAACAAAAGTAAATTTCAATTCCTTGCACATGCATCAATTCAACATACCAAAATTTTCAAAATGCAATCAAACATCAAATAAAATTAATCAATGTGCCAATGTCCATGGCCACATTCACACACATTGCACCCTTGCATTGTTTCCAGATTATTACATTTTATGTTAGGCACTTTTCCATGGTGTGTTGGGTTTTAAACCAACCTATCATCATATGGATTCTCTATCCACATTCATTATTACAACATAACTATTTTTCTTCTTTAAGATGATCATGACCTTAAATTAGCATATATTTTATAAACTTAAAATTTCATATGAATGCACTCAAGCATTCTTTCTTTGTTGAAAATCAAGGTGCCAATATTCTTGGCCACCCAATTCCCTTCTTTACCATTCTACAACTTTGTAGGGTACTGGAAGATACTTCTTTGAAAAATGGGCAGTCCCATACCTGCCCACTATCTTACCACATGCATCTCTCTAATGCATTCCATAATTGTGCTGGTTATGAGCACTTTGTTTCCCAATCATCCCCGATTGGTCAATGTGTTCATGATACCTTGTTCATGAGCTTTCTTTCAAGGATCTCAATTAATCCTTGGCTGTTAGAGGTTCCTCCCTCTATCCTTTAGATCTCTCTTTCCCGACTCGTACCCTGCTTGGGTATCATTGACATACCACAACCACTCTAAAACACTTGCATATCATTAGGATAATAAAATATTTTAGAAGGGATTCTTACCCAATCCCTTCATACCATATTCCTTACCGGTATGAAAAATATTTATACTTGTTTTGGTTTCCAACACCTTTTTTGGTATTTCCTCATCAACGGTGCTTCATGGGGACTCCCAAGGTCCTTCCATCAATCTCTTATCAACAAATTTCTTGCATTTAACCTCTACTTGAGGCTATCCACTATTAGTAGTTTTCCTTTCCCAACAACTCAATCATTTCCTACATGTAACATGCATCATTACAGTCACAATCATATCAAGTGTCATGTTAAATAAAACTGCATGTATCAAAGCATTTAAAACATGTTTTAATTATGTTCTAGCACATCTACATGCACTCTATCACATTATCCTTAATGTTTTCATGAGTGCAACCACAATCATTTTTCAGTTGTGCATACACAATTATCAACATTCTCATGCTAGAGTATTTACACAACCAACATTTTAGTCTTCTCATCCCAGAGAAACATAATAGACAACAAGAAAGGAGTTAAGGGATTCTTCCCTTTTTTCTAGCTCCTTCTTCATAGCCTAGAACTTTCAGTCGAATTGAGTTATTTCTAAGGCTTCACTACCTTTACATAACATGGCTCAACCAAGCCCATTCATTAAACACATTTATCAATTTTATCTTTCACTTACCAGTTGCACCTATTTTCATAACTACTCTTTTAAGTTGTACAACTCCGTTAAGCAAGTTAGAGTTTTAAAGTGGGGAGAGTGTTCCCCCTTTTCTCATTTATTGTCTATGCAATTCACCCATTCTGTGAATTGCCTACTCTCTTCCTTGAGCAATATCAACCAAGCTTCATCTTGACATTTCTTAGATAAATCAACATCCTTCAACAACAAGCTTCTTGTTCATAATGAGTTATGAACCTGTGCATTCTACACATTTCCCAACCAGAAATCGGATTGCTCATTGTTCATTTGCATGTCTTCTTTGCATGAATTATATTTTAAAATGTAATCTAGGATTCTTACATCGAATAGAATGTGTAGCCCATTATCTAATTCTCAACAGTCAATAAGGTTATATCTCTATTCTCATGACATAGTCTTTACACAGTTCCCTCACATGGGACTATCTCAACATATAACTCCTTATTTCATACATCATTTCTTGAAATGATCTGAATCCCAAGTCAACCTCAGTCCCATCATTTTAGAGGTTTATTCAATATTCCATAAGGGATGTAGGCATGCATTCTTATTATGCATTTAGAGTACACATTCAAACATGTACATCTATCCCATCAACTTGCATTCGCAAATGCACATTATTCTTATCAGTTTGTATTCAAACTGTTCTTTTATGCACTTAACCACTTGCATTAGCATGTTGTGTGTGTCCATCATTGGCACACTTCACAATTTCATATGCATATTTCTTTACAAATTATTTTATTCATGATTTGTCTACAATCATCTACATGTAATTTTTAGAGGCATGTTCTTTTTTCCTTTTATAATAACAGAACATTCTTGCTCATTTACTCTTTTAACAATTCACACTATCTCTCTATGAGGAACGAAGTACACCCTCCTCAAGCTAATATTCAAAACAAAATAATCCAGACCCTTCTACTTAGGTTCAGCCATACATCCATGGTTTTACTCAGGTATGGAAAGTGCACATATTTCCTCACATTCTACTTGGTCAGACAATCATACCATGCCTTTAGCATACATAAATACATATATATTGTACATGTGCATCACTTGCACATTTCTATATTATTCACATACATTCATTAAATCTTATCTCTTATCAGTCTTTTCTGATGAGGATTTACAATCATCCACATGACCAGTCTCATAGACTTAATCGTACTTATGTTTCCCTTTCTCATGGAAACAACCAACAAGAATTTACTCTTGCCCAAATTCTATAAAAATATTTAAAATTCAAAAATACAACTAGGTAATTTACAACGTTACCCAAGGAAATAAAATGCCCAAATCCAACTTCCCTTCATGCTTCAACCATTCTTGTTCAACAGAACTTTATCAGGGAGACCCTTTCCTAGATTCCCTTTCATTGCCATATGAGCATACCCAACCACTCTTGTATGGTTTTCATCCACCTCTGGATGTAAATCTAACCCATTGGTCATCTAGAAGTGCTCCAATACTTCCTTTATGAGTCTTTATATCAATCTTTCATTAATAATTACAACCCTATCTTCCTAAGGAAATAGGAAACCATATTATCAACCTTTTATTCATGTTGTTAATTTCCTTGTTCTCATCAGGTCATCGTCATCTAAAAGGTCCATCAATAGATCATGCCTTATAACCCACCATAGGTTATAACATGTCTATTTTCATGTTACATACATGCTTACTCATTATCATATTCATTGCAACATGTCCTCATCTTTCATTTTCATGCGAAGTTTGGTAATCAATCCATAGGCATGTACACATCTGTGCACATCCATGAGCTCATAAAATGGATCATATGCCCATTTCACTTTGCCTCCTTATGAGGATTAACATTAGTTCCAAAGAAATCCTCTTTCTTTAGTTTAACTAGATTATCCCAACTACAATTTTCATTCTTTATAGGTCAAGTAAACTGTCATTACCATTTCTCATCAGTCCTATGATCATGAGGAATTACACATACATGGTTTAGTCCTTTATTAAAGAAACAATTTATTACTGTCTAGGGTTCTATCAATCCATACCAAATTTATTTAACCACAAGGGTGTTAGCCCTTATATAAACAACTATCATAATTGCAAGAGGCTCCAACTTCCCATGCTTACAAGAAACATTATAACTACTAGGTCACTCATCCTTTCGACTCATGCAATTCCTATAACAAGATTTGGTTATTTCTTCCCTTTTTGCATTTAGGTTTTATCATTAATTCCTATTAGCATATTCCTTCTCATGTAAGAGTAGTCATCAATTTGACAAAGGGACAACATACTTCCTCTGCTGAAATTCAATAAGAATTTCCAAGGTACAATTTAAATCTATTATCTTCCTCCTCAAGGGTCTCGTGTAGATAATAAACAAGATTTTTATTGCAGAGAATATCTTTCTAACATGCTCATATTAGGATTTTTATACTAGTCTTATGACTGATTTCTAACCCATCTAGACCTAGTGGTGTATCATGCTCTGATACTACCTGTAACACACCCAACCCTCTAAGTACCCCTTTAAGGGATGGGGTATTGAATTTTCTCTTTTCTTGAACCTCTTCAAATCCCTTTAAAAAGGGTACCATCGTCTTCTGCTCTCTAAGAGATTTCCAACGACTATAAGTTTGCTCAAAACGTAGCTCTAGATCAAAATTTATAGCCATTTGAAGTTTCTAGGCCTTTATTGGCCACATGCCTCTGAAATGCCACGTGGAATACACATCATCATACTCATCCGACATGGCATTGCCATGTCTTTCCTGCAAGGTGTGGTTGTTGATTATGCGTCGGTGTGGCGTTGGCGTGGCACCTGCCACCTGGACATCATACCTTCGACATATTAGCCTTCAGCCTTTGCTGTGCCCAACACTGAGCTCCACATCCTCCTGGGGTCTACTTTCACTAGTTGATGACACCTTTCCACTGGTCATCGAGACCGTGGGACCTTGGAACCTTGGATCTAGGGATCTTGGGACCTCGGCCTTTTCACTATTTACAAAGCCCTGAAACTCCCGATCTGAAAAGAGTTGGCACCTCTGATATGCAACACTGTCTTATCTTGCCACTTGCCTTGACGATGGAACAACATGTGGCCACTATCACCTTGTGACACATGGCACTTGTTTCCTCTTGGACCACCTTCCCATTATGCTAGTTTCGGCTTGACACATGGCACGATCACCACGTGACACATGGACCTCCCATGTGGATTAACGTGGTGTACATGTCATCACTATACTTGGAGTTCACCCAATAGGGCATTGACACTTGTCCACTCCCTATTCATTGGATGATGTAATCCGACATCATCTTGAATCCTTTAGGTGTTGGCTATCGACCATTTTTGTAAGGCCTATTTCCCAAAAACTTTGGGGGGTTCGCGATTCGGGATACAATTGGCATCTTGGGCATGTGGCCCTATTTGGTCATGCCATCTGGCATGACACGTGGAACTTGTGCCACTCACCACGTGGCACTCATTTTCCACCTAGACCTCCATCTAAATGTGCCAAGTTGATGTGATACATGGCACCACTCTTGTCACAACATGTGGTGCCATTGATGGCACAACACGTCACCATAGCGTAGTGGACATCGGGGCTTTCTCGATGAACTATAACCACTAAAGTCTTCGAAGCCCAACATCTGGGGATTACGAGACAATTAATTAGAGTAATACCATGATTAAGGGACAAATCACTCCGTTGATTCTCAGGGTCATCGATCTACGAGATCTACAACTGAGATCTCTCACGTCTAGATATGACAGATGCTAGGGATTCCTTTCATGATTCTTCTGTGGTCATGGCTCCAAGCATCAGATGATGGAGATTAGCTCATCCATCCACATATTGATGGTTCTTGTCTCGACGGATCTCATACCGTAATGAGTCTTGTTAAGTGGGGAGGATGTAGTGTACCCGTGGTTTTGATTTCAAGATATGTCATAATGGTGTGATAATCCTCTCATGAGATGACACATGGAGCACAAGGTTCCAATACACTCCAAGTTTTGTGGTGATACACGAGAGGAGTTGGGTTTAGTTAAAGGGGAATCAACAATCCATATTTAATTTGTGATCAAGATCAATGGTGGGATCTATCCATCGTGTAGTATTTAAGGAGGACATGTGTCACCACTAGGTAACCACGACCCCTTGCCAGTATCTTGCACACTAAAACTTCCTGTGGTTTGGGGGTCCGATGATCAGGATATAATTAACTAATTTAATTTCTTGGATTACGAGGTGATTAATTAAAATGATCCCCATAATTACGACTCCTGACATTTATGAAGGTTTATGGCTTAGATCTATCAGTCTTCTAGATCCAACGACTCATATTTCAAGGTGCTTTTCCAAGGGCTTAAGCCTAACATGGCCCCACTCTCTACTTGTATTAAATTAGACATGGATAGGTTTCAACATTGTGACACCATGGCTGCCAAGCTGTTACACTTCATCACTATGACGTCACACTCTATCTCTCTCCCTTGTGGTTTTGTAATGAGGCATGGAACCAGGGGACGGAACCATGGTACCTGAACATCGACGTATCGAGACTTCCAAGGGGCTTGGAATTAGAATTCTTCCTGGGTCCGGTGCTCTGGTGCCCCGGGACGTGGAACTCCCTCTTAAGCTTGGTAACAAAACTTGGAGACTGAGATCACCTCAACGCTGTAATCTAATGGTGGGAACTAGTCCATATTTGGACGACCGAGATCGACCCTCTTCAATAGATTGACGAATACTATTCCTCATTGCTTTATGGGGTAATTTCAAATAGCTATAGCCTATCATTGGATGATTGAGATCAATTCTAACTCAGGAATCAACGACTACTGAGTTTCTCCAGTTATTATGGGGATCTCGATGGGTAACCCACCCATTCTTTGAAAGAGGATTAAACCGCTTCATTCCTCTCTAAGAAACACCATTCAGTTCCCTTTAGGCTCTTTTATGCCATTTACCATCAAGTGATAAGCCTACTACTGGGCATCCAAACGAGATTTAATATCCCACAAATTATTGACATCAAGGAGAGGGAAAACAACGTCGTATTTTATCTGTCTTTCCTGATCTTTCTACACACATGCTTAATTATTAATTCATTTCTCCTTTCTGAGGATATTTTAGTAATTCATTGTCATTCATTTATTAACCTTTAAATCTAGTTCCCTCTTACAGGAAACCCATTAATCAGGCATGTACATTTACAATATAATCACAGGAACAAGCTCTCTGTTATCAATCAAATTACACAGAGTTAGAGATACTTATCTGTTACAGGTCACACCTAGCCAACTGAATGTGGGTGTTTTCCTTTCCACCCAACCATAGGATTTTCATGCTCAGTTACTTTGAAATTAGGCCACCCTCATGCCAAGCCATGATACCACCAGGGAGTTCTGCACTCACACGTGCGTTCTCTTGCAACAATTCTATTTTTTCAGGTGCTCCCCAACTTTGAGATCGTTTCTCCTCATCCTTCGTGCCTCTTCTGCATGTATCCCTCTATTACCTTTCTTCCCATTCGTGTGTCCCCTTCATGTAACCCCCTTGGGAAGGTTCTCAACCTGTGGGGTCAATCTGAGGCTATGGAAAATGGTACCCTATCATGCCTAGGGTTGATAGTTTCAACTGTCGTAGCCAGGTCTTCCATACCTATATTTATGGAGGTTGGTTGGTTGCTTAACCACCATCCCTTCCTCATTAGCTGATTTGTCTTGAAATATGGGATGAGGGAATTAATATAAATATCTCAAAATCAAATATATCAGCAAGGAGGCTTGGGTCCTCTTTAGCATAAGGAACCCCTCTCTAGGTTTTCTTCACTCTTTCCCCTAGTGGTATCAAGACCAGTACTATAATGCTTCACCCCCACAGTCAACTGTTGGAATTTACAATAATAAATTTACAATGTTCTCATGCCACTGCATAGAAACCATAAATCATGGTTAATTACACATAATCATAGGTTTAGAAAGGGGCATGTTACGAACGAGTATTGTAGAGGATGTGAAAATAGAAAAAAGGGTGCATAAAGATTTTCTTGCAAGGGGAAGTTGATGTAGGAGCATCTAAATAACACTTAAGTGTGAGTGTGGGTAGTGCACTATATGAAAGCATGATAAATTCAAAAGTGAAACAGAAGGAGGCTCGATAAAAGACAACACATATGGAAAAATGCAAGTAAGATAGGATTGTAAAGTGTATTTTTGGCATTTAGGAAGAAATCAGATGACAGTTGAGGATGAAGCATGAAAAGGATGAAATTGATAATCGATGAGACAAAATGTCCATGGAAGAACACAACAATAACCATGTTGGATGAGAACAACAAAGAAAATGAGAAGGACACAACAAGGGATAAGAATAACTCAACAAAGGAAGTCAAAAGGTGGGGTGTGGATCTAAATAGTTAGATTGGAAGATGAAGAGTTGGAGAGGTAATGGGGTGTTATTGATGATAATAAATAACATGATATCTATTAGAAGTAGCTTAGAGAATCTAATCATTGATTTAGCTAATTAAGGTAACAAGTTTAGTCATGGACAATAGAGAGATGACCAAGAGTCAAGTAGAAAAGAGAGAGTTGAGTTTTCTTGAGTTGTAATCTATAATTTATGTTTTGAACATTAATATATGGATAGACGATTAGCCGATCACTTAATAATTCAATTTTTTATTAATGTGTATGGCTATTTGTTCATATGAATACTAGTTAATGCATTTTTTATTATGACCATTAGTTGTAGGTTGTTATGGGACAAGAGGTGAGAGTGGTACACCATGCCCCCAACATTGTCAAACTATCTTTTTTTACTCTTATTTAAATGATGAAAGGATGGCTATTGACTACTTTTTTATTCACCCAATAAATTACTCCTGACATGAGATTAAAGGTGTGCCTATATGTGGATTTCTGGTCATCTGTTGATATGGCCCAATCACCATATGTGTAGCCATTCAATTTTAAGTCTTCTTTTTTCTTGTACAAGATTCCAAAATTCAATACCACTTTTATATATCTTAGGACTCATTTTGCAACATTTCAATTCGACATCTTAGGTAATTGCAAGAACTTGGAAAACATACCAACTACATAGTCAATTTTAGGAAAGTAGGTTTCAAGTAAATTAGATCGGTTACAAGTTGTCTATACAATGTTTCATCCATAATGTATCACTTATCATCTATATAAAATTTCAAACCAACTTCCCTAATATTTTTGCAAGAATTACAATCTTTCCTCTTAAACTTTTGTAGTAACTAGGAGGCATACTTGGCTTGTGAAATGAAGACTATACATGTTGTTTCACATTGATTCTTAATTAAGTAGTAATGCTGAAAACTAGACACAATTTTGTCATGTCAAAATCTTTTCCAAGGTTATCCTTTATTCCATTAATCAAGTTGGTATCACTTTTTGTTTATATTATAACATCCACATGTTAGCTTTTATTCATATGAGATATGAGAGATATTCGATATATTATTACAATAATGAGTTTTCCATATATAGTGAACATAAGGTGACCATCCATGAATGAATGCGTCCTTTGAATAAACAATAACTATTTATTATTATCATTTACTTATAATATACTATATTTAATAATCAATAATAATTGTATTATTAATTATTATCTTTAGAGAATGTCTTCCCGATGTTGTCTAAACATCAACACTCCCTCTCAACAAGGGAGACATTCTGCAACATTCCACTCTTGTCTTTGAAGTATAAAAACTTCACCCTAGACTCATGACACTTGTCTGTCAGTCTTGGGAGACATCTCTCTCCCACCTGAATCGAGGAGAAACTCCTTCTGCGAATCTCCCTCTGAACCAATTAACTCTCTCTAAGATTAGGCTCACTTTGGGTCCGCATGTAATATCATATAACATCTTGAGTCTTTATCATTTTTTGTCAAATCGCCATGACTAGGACAAAGACTATACTAAGATATTTCACCACAGGCACACACCTATGAGTGAATGTCGGCTTGATTCTAACTGAAACATGGAAAGCACTTCAAGCACCTCGAGTCCATATTATTCCTTGTCATTATCAAGGAAGGACTACATCTGAGCCCATTTACCACAAGTGCATCTTTGTGATAAATCTATTCTATCTCCCTTGGTCTGCAGCCCAATATAGGATAAGTTATGCCTGATGTTGAAACATCAACACTCCCTCTTAGCTAGGGAGGTATCTTTCCATAGTAGTACACAACTACTGTCCAAAGACACACAGTCTCCGCCAGTGGTACAAAACCACCATAGTAGTAAAAGATTTGTCACACATGGCACTCCATGTGGACTTCTAGAGGCTACTCCCTCTAGGAACACTTGGGGTCAACTCCCCATAGTGTGAGACATCAAGGGTCAACTCCCTTGACATGTCCTCATGTTCTCTGAACATGGGACGATGGGATATAAGCCAAAATGCACTTATTCCTTCTCAAATAAGTGTTCCACTTATCCCTTCTCGGATAAGTGTCCTCATAGATAAACTCAACTCAATTCATAGAGGATTACGATCTGGAGAAAGTTTGTCACACATGGCATTCCATGTGGACTTCTAGAGGCTACACCCTCTAGAAACACTAGGGTCAACTCCCATAGTGTATGACATAAGGGTCAACTCCTTTGACATGTCCTCATGTGCTCTCCACATGGGACATTGGGTTATAAGCCCAAATGCACTTATTTCTTCTTGAATAAGTGTTCCACTTATCCCTTCTTGGATAAGTGTTCCACTTATCCCTTCTCGGATAAGTGTCCTCATAGATCAACTCAACACAATTCACAGAGGAGTACGATCTGGAAGAAGGTTTGTGACACATGGCACTCCATGTGGACTTCTAGAGGCTACACTCTCTAGAAACACTAGGGTCAACTCCCATAGTGTATGACGTCAAGGGTCAACTCCATTGACATGTCCTCATGTGCTCTCCACATAGGACGTTGGGTTATAAGCCCAACCACACTTATCCCTTCTCAAATAAGTGCCCCACTTATCCCTTCTCAGATAAGTGTCATCACAGATCAAATCAACTTAGTCACAAAAGAGTACGATCTGAAGAATGTCTCAGGAAGCTACAAACATCAATACTCCCTCTCAGCGAGGGAGGCATTCTTTGCCATGCCAAGTCTGTCACGAAAGTACTTGAACTTCGTCTTGGTTTGGTAAAAACATCAACAACCTGCTCATCTGTAGGAAGGTACTACACCGATACTTCCTTACTCTGCACCATGTCTCGGATGAAATGGTACTTGATCTTAATGTGGTTCGATTTGTCATGAAACACTGGATTATCAGAGATCATCACACAACTTTGGTTACCATAATGAATAATGGTGGAATCCAACACATGTTCGAATAAATGTGCAAGGAGCTTGTGAAGCCACACTATTTCATAGACTGTCATACTTAATGTAATGTACTTTGCTTCTGTTGTGCTCAAAGCCATATAAGTTCATTTTCTACTACACTATGAAACCATGGAAGATATCAAAGTGAAGCAACACCTAAAGGTGTTATTTCTGTCCACTGTGCTCCTTGCCCAATCAGAGTCAATATATTCCTACCATATCATATCAATACTGGAAGTATATCTCAGACCATGTCTAACTATGCCTCGCAAGTATGTCAACACATGTTTCACAACAATCTAGTGTGTCTATCTCAACTGGCTTATAAACTGGCTAAGTGCACTCACTGCATAGAAAATATTTGGTCTGGTGTTAACCAGATACATCAATTATCCAATCAGATGTCTGTATAGAGTCATATCAATTTCGTCAAAATCGGAAGAAGACACACTTAGTTTCTTTAGATTCATCATCATTGGTATAGCCACGTGCTTGAAGTTCAATATCTCAAACTTCTTCAATATCTCAACTGTGTACTTCCCTTGACTCGGGAAGATATCATCAGTTCTCTGCCACAATGCTAGTCCCAAGAAGTAGTGAATCATACCAAGGTCCTTCATCTTGAACTCAGAGGCCAACACATACTTGCATTCAATAATAAAGCTCTATGTACATGTGAGGAATAAATCATCAATGTAGAGGACCAAAATCAGGGCCTCACCATTAACAATTTTGTAGTACAGGTTGGGATCAACAACACTTTTTTCTGAATCACAAACTCATCAAGTGTCCATCAATCCTCGCATACCTAGCTCGAGGTGCCTACTTAAGTCCATACAAGGCCTTCTTCAACCTACACACATGAGACTCCTTCTCATGTATGACAAAACCATCTGGTTGCTCGATGTATATTTCTTCCCCATTCTCTCCATTGAGAAAGGTTGTCTTCACATCCATATGATGTAGTTTCCAACCCATGGATGCTGCGAGGGAAATAATCATTCGAATAGAAGTGTATCAAGCAACATGAGAAATGTCTCCTCATAATCTATTCCCTCCACTTGAGAGAATCCTCTAGCAACAAAACTTGCTTTGTGCTTCTTGATGCTTCCGTCAATTGTATGTTTGATCTTATAGATCCATTTG
>JZKD02S2435546.1:109489-119894 GCA_000966675.3 Picea glauca
ATACCAAGGAGACATTTTCATTTTGAATCATCTTGTACTTGAACATTTAAGTGGGGTAAAAGGAGGTTGCCCCCTCGAAGAGGCTTATTATATGAAATTATCTCTCTTTCAAGGCTTTGAGTACTTTTTCTGAGGATTTTCTATGCTATATTGATATTTGGTTCTTAACAAATTACTTGAAGTTTTAATATACAAGTAATATATTTTTAATTATTTGTGAGTTTAAGTAATGTGTATTGGTTAATGTTTGTCATGCAAAGTACAAACCTGAAAAAACTTGAGAATCTTATTTTCATTGATATGTGTAGAAAATAACACACATATTTTATGAAAATGTTGCAAACAAGTGAAGGTGAATCAAAAGTTGATCAATGCAAAGTTTTTCTTTGAATTTTTACTAATAATGAACTTCTTAACAATAATAGCTAATAGGTTTCAAACATTCAATTTTTCATATGTTGAATGTTGTACAGGGAACACCAATGAGGGGATAAAAGGCCCTCCTAAGAAGAAATAAACTTACCAAGGATGTAAATGATGATGAATTGGTTCATAGTTCATTTGTTGTGATTTTTATATATTGATTAATTTACAATGGTACATGGATGTTTTCTACAAGGTTCTCTCACATAAAGAATATCCAATTGAGCATTTGATTAACAATGTATTAAGTATGTGTTGTGAGTATATGTTGGAGTATCAAGAGTTGAACAATTTGTAAGTAGCTATGTTGTTTTGCATTCATTATTTTATAAATTGGAACAAGAAGAAACTTTTAATTGTATCTAAACTTTGCCATGGCATATAAGACTCATAGAAAATGAAGTATGCAGTGGAGCCAATAGAAGATATGTTGGAAAAAGGCACTGGACACAACTTCAAAAGAATGTGTATTGTTCATGAATCATTCATTGCTATGGTAAGTTTATTGGTTTTCACAATCACATATGTTATACTTTAAATGTTGATATACCTACAATTTATTTCTATGTTTATAGATAGAATATGGAGAGGCTGAAAAAAATCAAACTAATCAAGAAAACGTCAAAAATAACCCAATTATATCCCCTACAAGTGATGAAGAAATGAGGCACACAAGTAGCTCAAGCACTAATAATAGTTCAAACAATGAATGATGAATCTCAATATAATTGAATGTTATAAGTTTATATTTTGGAATGTTTGTCTATAAAAATCCAACATTTTGTTTAACATGGACCTTATATTGCCTCATTTGGTGTGACATGGAGTTACCAGTGATTGCAACGATTATCTTTTGACATTTTTTTTTATCGTTGAACTTTATATTGTCCCATTTTGTATGATGAAGGGTTCCTCATTTTTATATAATACAATGCATTTTTTTAGCAATGTAAGTTTGTTGTAAAATGTTATGTTGTCAATTACATATATGCATAATTTACATTAATACACTGAATAGACGTGTAATTAATTAATATATTTGTTTAATTTATATAATATGTTAATGTGTTGATTATAACAAACACAATAATTAAAACATAAAAATCAATGATATTATAAAAATTATTTGATTTTATGATCAATATTCAAAATTAATAAAAAAGCTAAGAAATAAGAAGTTGCAATTGTATATTTGTAAAAATATTAAATAACATGTGGGGAATTATATCATTGAAACACATTGATGCATTTTAATAATTCATGTACACGAGTGTGTTTTCATCATTGATACACTTTGATGCATGTTCAATATATAAACACTAGTTTGCACGGATTTTTATCAAGAATCAATGTGCCTTACATGTATTGATGCATCAATGATCCTTGTATGTATGACAACATCGTTGCAATTGCAAAAATACAAGCATCAATGTGAGTAATGCCAATTGACATGTTTTTAATTAATTAAGCCTCGATGGTCATACCTATATGAAGTGCATTGGTGATCCTTATTACAACATCAATGCTATTATATTCAATAGTTCATTTATGGTTGTTTTTACTATTACCATTAACATGAATGGGATTTCACATTGTGCAAGGAGATATACCACATTAGTGCTTAACAATATATGGACACACCAATGCTTTAGATAATATAAGACACACAAATGCATCTTAAAGAGTGGTGCAATGGTTCACTAGTTTGTATATGGCACACTGATGAGCAAACATTTTGTTGCCCATATCTTTTAGTTTTAATAAATCATTCACTAAAACCTATACAAAAGCCTCTGCTTTCTTTAGTAGAGATTTTTTGATAATTTTCCCATCCCATAACTCTAAAAGCCTTTGCAAATTATTATTTTCCTTGTAGTGCTCATTTGTTTTCTTGATTTCCCTCTCCACTCTAAAGCTTATTTACTAGTTGAATAACTACCTGACATATTGTTGATAAAGGACCAAAGATCTAGTGAAGATAAGGAAAGGTTATGTCGGATTAACTCATAATGCTCAATGAAACCCTAAAATTCTAGTAATTAACACAAACACTCAATATCTTTAGCTACCTTGTCAACTTGACAAACAATAGGTTGGAAGTTGAGGCAACCTTTTAAAGGAATATGGCTAGTAGAATTGTGTAAATATCTATCATAACTATGCTAAATGATGTCTTTGATTTGGTTGCATATGTATAGCCTCCAACAATGGACATTGTATTTTGTTCGACAATTTCTCATAAAATGTGTATTATGTACTTGAAAGGTTATCTATATGAAACCAGATTGTTTGTACATAAATTGTTTATGTAACCTCCTCACACGGAGGGTATCACAACGACCTCTTACATTGATTAGATCTAATATTGAAACACTTTATACTAATAATATAAAATATACAATTTATCATTTTTTGTGGGCACATATAATTTGTAATTGTTTAATGGTTTCATGGTTCATTGATGGGTAATTATGTGTTGGTGTTCGTTCGTTTAATTACAATGTATATCTTTCGTTGGTCAAATTATGTACTTACCTTTTTTTCCAACGGGAAAATTTCTCAATTATATTAAATATAATTTGTTTTCATAATGAAAAGGTTTCAATCGCTTCTATGTGGAGTCTGTTGAAGGTGTAATGAGAGTCAAAAGATAGAATTTCATCTATAGTATTCTTTCAACCAACAAAGGATAGAAGGTCATATGGGAGATATGACGAGGAAATAAAAAATGAGAGTTCTGCTAGGAATCAAGGAGAGTGTTGGCGGAGCTATATTTTTCGAAAATATAATTGTATTTCTAAGACTAGGAGATAGACTTCCATCTTTCATATCTAGAAAGTCCGCTGAGGAAGAATGAAAAAACTGATCATAAAAAAGAGTTAAGAAGAGGGGGGGTCCCTCATGACTATCTATCCATAAGTTGTAAGATAGGATTCCCACTTCTTTTTGTAGCACTGTCTTTGAAAGTTGATCAACAAATTTGTTGTGCTCACGATAAATGTGGTTGTAATTGAGCTTTTTGAATGAAGGTTGTAACATTCTAATTATGTCCTTCCAAGCCAAGAGGGAGATAGCTTGGAGGTCTCCCCTGTTGTTCAACCACTCAATAATTATTCTACAATCCCATAGAACCTAAAGGACTTCAATTTGGAGTCTGGAGGCCAAATATAATGTGGTCCAGGAACCCAAAAGTTTAGCCCTAGTATTGGTTCCCGGGCCACAGTTGAAAGTCCATTTGTAATAAGTGTTTTGTGTGGTTTTGATCAACCCTCCAGTTCCACTCCGAGAGCCATCTGAGAGAACTGCTCCATCAAACCAACCACTATGTGTATATTATAAAACATAGACCTTCAATGTATGTTATAGAGTTGGCTTGTTGGCATGAGCAACATTCCAAGTGTTGAAAATTCCAAGAGCTTTGTAAGCTGCAACACTTACGGAAGGGGTCCCATTTTCAAAAATTGTTTTATTCATTTCCAACCAAGTAGTCCAGCAAATGAGGGCTGGAATATGCAAGTGGTTATGTTCATTTTGTGCCCATATATCCCAAGTGGTTTGTAATTTTAAAATCAAAACAATTTTTTCCCATACCTGTCTAGAAAATGTGCAGTTGATAAACATATGATCCGTAGATTCAGATTCATTTTTGCAAAGGTGGAAAATGTTAGCCTCTGACCAATCCTTTTTTAGGATGATGTCCTAAGTGTTGAGTTTATATTCAACCATCAACCAGGTGAAGTATTTGATCTTGGGTGGAATGTGCCAGGCCCAAATCTGTTTCCTCCATTCTCTGACATTTGTATGTCAAAGAGAATTCATGATAGCAATGCATATATTATGTACATAAATAATACATGATCAGTCGCCTCCTGACCACTGCAATTTATCAACCAAATCTGATAGTTGTATACCCTATTGTGAAAGGTTCGAGTAGAAGGAGTCCCATTCACACGAATGCTCTGTGTTGAGGCCGAGAGAAGCACTGGTAATCCAACTATCATGAAGGTTAATCGATATGGAGGCATCCTGTATTTGGTATAAGTAAAAAATATTTTTTGTATGTAGGGGTGTTGTCAACTGTGGGGATAAATAAGTTGCATCAGCCATTCCAAGGATGCAATCTTGTACTAGAGAAATTGAATGCCCTGAACCTGGGAGCCAAGAGAGCCATCGGGTGATCAGATGTTTGGATTTTGTAATATTCCTCCAGAAGTAAGAGGTCGTTCTAGAGGTAATCGTCTTCGATGTAATCCATTTGTTGACTGTGTGGTGGCAGAGATATTTATCAAGAATAACAGAATGCCAAATGCCAGAAAGATTCAGAGCTTGCTAGAGTGAATTGGCCGCAAGCGCTTGACTAAAGTGGAAAATATTTCGGATCCACCAACCTCCCTTCTATTTTGGTTTTTCCAGGGTTTTCCAATTGCAAAGGTGTTGTCGATAATGATTAGAGCAGCCCGACCAGAGGAAGTTAAATATAAACTTGCGAAGTTTTGTAAGGACCGAGGCAAGAATAGCAGCTAGGGCCATCCAATACACAACATGTTCTTCGAGGAAAACTTTGATAAGGGTAAACTGACCTCCAAGAGAGAGCCACCTTGTGCACCAGTGCCCAGTCCTTTTTTCCACTTTGGCAAGAAGCCAGTTCCAGTCCAATGGCTTGTAAGAGTTTGATTTTAAGTGATAGCCCAAGTATTTGAGGCATGAGGAAAGTGGAGAGAATGTTGGCATGTTTACAGGCAGAGTTTGCTTGTCATTGATGGAAAGAACAACATCAACGATGGCATGTCTACAGGAAAGAACAACGACAACGATGGCATGTTTATAGGCAGAGTGTGCTTGTCATTGATGGAAAGATCAGAGTGTGCATCGATGGAGAAACAGGAACAATGTAAGCTTAGGTGAAGAAGAAAACAATTTGCAGAGATCAAAGCTCAGAAGAGATAGTGTTCTGAGATGCACAGACGAGATCCCATACATCAAGCCTTGCAGAAGGATCAAAGGTCATGGCCTTTGACACTTAGATATTTGAGAAAGACAAAGCTTAGGAGGAGGAGCAATAGTGGCTGTTGGATCACCAATATCGAATACCCGATGTCCGTTATATCAAATTCCAGTGACCAGAGGAAGCACAGAGGAGAGGTACAGATCTGATCCATTGGATCTGAGCGCTGAGGACCAACAACCGTCGGATCCAGTATAACTACGAAGAGGATAAGGCTAACATCCATCCTCCAACTCCACGAAATGAGAAATCACGATGAGATCTGAACCGTTGGATCCAGAGGACACATGGCGAGAGATCAACATTTCGCTGACTCGCGAACTGGAAAAGTCAAAGGTAAGAGTTGTAGGAACTCGTGAAACGCGAAGTCCTGATAATATATAGATCGTTGGATCACAGAGGGTTCTGGGTCATTGATCTAGAGTATTTCAGATATCGAGAGTTAGAAGAGTCAGGTTTGGCTCACGTTCAAACACCTGACATGCGAAGTCACGATTTGATCACAGCCGTCGAATCAATTTTGAGTGGAAGGACAATATAAACTAGCAAAGTTGCATCGTAGAAAGATCGAGCCATCGATCCAAGATCCTAAACAAATGAATAACATTCACTTCAGATATATAGATGCGAGGAGTTTACACTCAGGAAAGTTTGAGATTTGAAATCCCCAGATCACGAAGGAAACCTCAGCCGTTGATGGAGGAAGGAGAGATTTGGTTCACAGACTTGAGAGGAAAGATCTGAACCATCCTTTCAAGATCACCATCAAGATCGCGAGATCGACGATCATGCTCCATTGTGGGGCCAGAACATGCTCGGGCCTTAATATTTCATGAGCGGGCCACAATTGAGACCATGGTTTTGGAGAAAAGACATGTGGAGGCTCGTGGTGAATTGTGGGGCGAAAAGAAGTTTGGTCTAAAACACCTTTGGACGCGCCTGCAATCGCATGGTCACATGAATCTCATAGCCCAAGGGCATATCGTGAAATGGAGCCAGTGCTCACTAGACAAAAATTTGGTAGAGCCTTTTTGAATAAGTGCTTGGTCACCGTTGGTGGTCACGTGAAGGAAGGGGCTTGGAAGCCTAAGAATCCATAGTTGAATGGCTGTAACTAATAGAGAAGATGAAGAGTCTCAACTATCAGAGAATCTAAGGAATCTTAGTATAACGCCCAGTGATGATGAACGCATGGAGCTAACCTCCAGATGATTAGGAGATGACCCCACGAGAGAAAAACATGCAGAACAAAGAAGTGAAGTGATTCTGTTGTTGAGCTATGCAGGAGTGAGGAAGAGCTACAGTGAACAACCTGTAGGGAAGAATAGTGACGCATTGAAGAGTATGCTATGGCATAGCACATGAAGTATGCATAAGGTGCATAGAGAGAATAAAAACTCAGAACAAAGAAGAGATTGATGCGGTTGTTGAGCGTGATTCATGCAGGTAGAAGCATGCGGTGTGCAGGAGCTGAAGCACAGAATAAGCAAGGAACAAAAATGAATATATGAGAGAAGAACAAAAAGTGCAACAGATGTGAGGAGAGAGACAATTATGCAGACAGAGCAGAGCAGTGTAGCAGAAAAATGATGAGACCGGTAAGCCATAGATAAATGTGTATCACTGAGATAAAGTTGAAAAAATAAAAGATTTATATTTTAGGGTGGTAGGGAGGTGCTAGGGAGGATTGGTGTCCTCAGAGTTTTAAGTGGTTGCTTGAACACATGGAGTTGTAGCTTCCATCTGGTTGCAGCCAGAAAAACCAGGGTGGCAGGGTGGTGCAAGAGAGAACTATTGTTCTCTGTTATACAGGTCGGTGCCTGTGTGACTGGAAGTTGGTGCTTCCATCCAGTTGGTGGTGGAACACTTAGGGATTTGGTGCTTCCTTCTAGTGGGTGCTAGAGAAACCAAGGAGTTGGTGCTTCCTTCTAGCGGGTGCTAGAGAAACCAGAGAGTTGGTTTTCTCAGTAAGTTGCAGCTTGCAGAATAGAGGTGGTAACCTCACAATGAGTTGGTGCTCATAAGAATGATAATGTACATAAAATAAAGATTACTTATCATATCAAGAAGAAGAGGTTTTTCCCTTTATGGGCTTCCTCAGGAAATATTTGTCTCTGTATATTTCATGTGTGCGATTGATGTTGAATATTCTATTGCTTACCTCCCTGGATTATTGTGATTGTCATTGAGTGATTTGTAAAGAGTTTAAAATAAGAAAAATTGTTTAAGCACGGTAACAACTGATTCACCCCCCCCCTCTCAGTTGTCAAACAAGTGGTATTTGAGCGAGTTACCTTTATTTAAGGGTATATCTTAGAGCTTAAACATGACTATCCATGAAGGAACTTCAACCAATAAGCCCCCCCTGTTCAATGGAACAAACTTTGGCTTCTGGAAAGTTAGGATGAGAACCTACATAATGGATTTAGGTGAAGATGTCTGGGATGTGGTAGAGATTGGTTATGTAAATATGATTGTTTTAGCTTCCAAGGATGACAAGCTACAATTCAACTTCAACGCTAAGGCTATGAATGCTATTCTGACTATTCTTGTAGAAGTAGAATTTGTAAAAGTTATGCACTTAGAAACTACCAAAGCAATGTGGGACAAACTCATTAACAGCTATGAAGGTAATGAGAAGGTAAAGGATGCCAAGCTTCAAACCTACCGATTACAGTTTGAACAAATAAATATGAATGAGGATGAGACAGTTAATAATTTTTTCTTAAGAGTTGAGGAGCTTGTGAATGCCATGAAAGGTCTTGGTGAGAAGGTTGAAGATGTATTACTAGTTCATAAGATCTTAAGATCTCTACCTGATAGATTCAATCCAAAAGTTTCTGCAATAGAATAACTGAATGATCTTAAGAATATGTCTATTGATCAACTCCTAGGAACTCTAACTACTTATGAAATGAGGATTAGTAAAGATAAATCTACCACTAGAGAAGCATCATTTAAAGCAGACAAGAATGAGGATTCTGAGGCTGATGAAATTGAAGAAAAATTTGTGATAAGACTAAAGAAAGCATCAGGAAAGTACCAAGGAAATTTTCCCTTCAAATGTTTTAATCGTAGAAAGATAGGTCACTTTGCATCTAAGTGTACACACAAGTAGAAGGCCCAGAACTCTGAAGGAGAAGAGAAGTACAAATCCAAGATATTTGGTAAAAATAAAAGTTTATGTGTAAACAATGATGACTCTTCAGAAGACACATATAGTGACTCTTCCTGTGAAGATAAGGTAAATGAATTCATGCTTATGGCCAAAGATAATTATGATAATAAAAGCACAAGACATGATGCTAATGATGAAGAAGTTGTGGTTGACCTGGAAGGAGAGCTGATCAACGCTTTGGAAGAGATTGATAGAATTAGACTTACAAAGAGAAAGAAAAAAAATTTGTTGATACAATTCAAGAAAGGCAGGTAAAAAACTGATGAAGACTTTGCCCTGCTAAAAGTGGAATTAGAAGAGGCAAAGAAAATCGAAGACATTATGAAACAACAATTATCATAAAAGAAAGCAAGATGTGAAGCTCTGGAAGAAGTAGTGAAAACTAGGAAAGAGTTGGATAAGTTTCAAGCTTTGTATCATCAGAATCTGTCAAGTATCAAAGCCTCATAAGGATTAGCCATCATTCTGAATCAGAAAACAAATCCAAAGTTGAAAACTGGTTTGGGTTATGAAGAGGGATCAAGTAGTGGTTAGCTAAGCAACAAAGACTCCATCAAGTTTGTCAAATCTACAACCAATGAAAACAACAAACCTGCAGAAACAAAGGAAGATAATCAACTGCCCAGGAGGTGTAAAGAAAAAGGTGCCAGAACTGAATCTGTAGAAAAAATAAATAATACACCCTCTTCTCAAGGAAATCATCAGCATGGAAGAAATCGACCTACTCAAAGAAGACAACCATTTTCCAGGTACAAATATTTTTTATATAGATATTGTTTCTATTATTCTAACTTTGGCCACAAAGTTGTAAATTGTTCCTTAAGATTTAGACATAAGCAATGAAGACACCCAAATAATAAATCTTGGCCACAACAAAGAATGAGACAACCAAGTAACAAACAACCACAATTGCAAATGTTCAAATTAAGTTTAGAGACATGAAACTGAGGAGGTCAAGAAATAATGAACAATCAATGAGTAGACAATGTTGCAACAATCACTTTGACCTATTGAACAATGAGCTTGAATGCTATAACTGTCATAACTTCAGCCACAAAGCTACAACCTTCCACCTGAATAATTACAAAGCATATCCAAAGATAAAGCTTTTAGTTAGAAAGGCCAACACATGGAAAAAGAAAGATAGTGGAAAATGTGGTTTAGTACTTTCAACTCAAAAAAAAAGGACTCCTGGAATATAGACAATGGATGTTCAAAGCACTTGACTGGAGAAAAGGATAAGGTTCTGCCTATAAGTAAAAAAAAAATATAAAATGTGATCTTTGAAAATGAAGAACCAGGTAAAATCAAGGATAAAGGGATGGTGAGCTTGAGCAAAGGCAAAGGAGATTCTCAGGATGATCTACTTGTAGATGATCTGAAACATAATTTGCTCAGTATAAGTCAAATGTGTGACAAAGGCCATGAAGAGGTGTTCACATCCAAAGATTGTTAGGTGAAAAATGTAAACTCAGGACAAGTGGTGTCTAAGGGCATAAGGACAGATAATGATGTTGATATTGAATCCTCCCATGCAAGAAAAGAAGAAGTAGAAGTAGAATCATGTCATAAGCCGGAAGCAGAAGTTGTGAAGGTTGAGAAGGAAAACACCCAAATCAAGTTATTGAATAACTCCATGACCCTGGATGAGATCTTGGATAGTTAGAGTGTAAGGTAGCTAGAGAGGTAGTGGGGGGGCCCAGAGGGCCCATAGTGATAATAGTGGAGGTCATTCAATGTAAAGTGGATTAGGTCCACTATATTATTAAATAAGGCCCACTATGGTAGTTAGATATAAT
>JZKD02S2435546.1:120971-151186 GCA_000966675.3 Picea glauca
TAAATGTAAGAGGACTTCTTAGAAGGTTCTACTTCTAGAAGATTCCTCCTCTAGAATGTTCTTAGGTGATGGTAACACTATATAAAGGGGTTCAAACAATGTAATGAGACATGAAAATAAATATTGTGTTTGGAGCGGTATCTCAATAAGAGGATGCCCCCTCGAAGAGGTAGGTGAATAGGAGAGGATCCTTTCCATAATATGATCCATTGTATGGTGTTGCCCTACCCTAAGGGTTTGATAGTAATAAAGAAGATTTTGCATATTGTTCTTGTATGTCTGTTGTGGTGATTTTGTATTCAGTATTTGGTTCTTAGCACAAAGATCACCAAATGACAAATTCGGTCTTGGATACAACAAGGTAAAAATCAGTACTCCTAAGAAGTCTAACACAGGTCCTTCATTTGTAAAAAGGAAAAGCAGGTATGAGAGTGTTTGTAATGGTTTTTTCTTGTGATGAATATGGTCATAAAAGCCTTGGATTGTAGGCATCATGGAAGAAAAATGAAGTTGATTTAATAGAAGATCAGAGAAGCATGACAGGGGGAGTCATTCAGGTATGACAAGAAAAGGTTGATGAAGGAGTCCCAGTAAGAGAGGTGAGCAATATTGAGTCTGCTATAGAGGACATAGTTGAAGCTGAATATGAATAGGTCTAAGAATCAGAAGGAGAAGACTGTGAGTTAGATACAAATACTCTGCAAGACTCAAATAAGAGGGTCCATCCTATCAGTGGGAGTATGTATTGGTTGAATATTTGATACCTTCGACATGTACTGCAATAGCTCAGGGGGAGCATGTTTTTTTTGACATTGATGTCAAAGGGGGAGAAAAGGAGTGGTCCAGACCGGATGCTATAGTTGGAGGTCCAAACAGATTAACACGACCATTCATGGTTGCCATCAATGCCAAAGGGGGAGATTGTTGGAATGCTTATAGGTAGAGTGTGCTTGTCATTGATGGAAAAAAAAACAACAACGATGGCATGTTTACAGGTAGATTGTGATTGTCATTGATGGAAAGATCAGAGTGTGCATCGATGGAAAAACAAGAAAAGCGTAAGCTCAGGTGAAGAATCAAACAATATGCAGAGATCAAAGCTCATGAGAGATAGCGTTCTGAGATGCATAGATGAGATCCCATACATCAAGGCTTGCAGAAGGATCACAGGTTGTGGACTTTAACACTTAGAAGTTTGAGAAATCCAAAGCTCACGAGGAGGAGTGACAATAGCCATTGGATCACCAATCCCGAATACCCGATGTCCGTTAGATCAGAGTCCAATGACTAGAGGAAGTGCATAGGAGAAGTACATATATGATTCGTTGGATCTGAGCACCGAGGACCAACAACCGTCGGATCCAGTATAACTGTGAAGAGGATAAGGCCGAGATCCATTCTCCAACTCCTCAAAATGCGAAATCACGATGAGATCTGAATCGTTGGATCTAGAGGACGCGTGGCAAGAGATAATCATTTCACTGACTCGTGAACTGGAAAATTCAAAGGTAAGAGTTGTAGGAACTCATGAAACATGAATTCCCAATAAGATCTGGATCGTTGGATCACAGAGGGATGTGGGCCATTGATCTAGAGTATTTTGGATATCAGGAGTTAGAAGATTCAGGGTTGGCTCACGTTCAAACACCTGACATGCGAAGTCACGATTTGATCATAGCCATCGGATCAATTTTGAGTGGAAGGACAGGTTAAGCTAGCAAAATTTCCTTGCAGAAAGATCGAGCCATCGATCCAAGATCTTGATCAAATGAACAAAATTCACTTCAGATATAGAGATGCAAGGAGTTTACACTCATGAAATTTTGAGATTTGAAATCCTCGGAATGCTAAGTTCTGTCAACCGTCGAATCTGGGGATCAGACAATGACCGTTAGATCAGGGAAATCTACATCAGCAAATCTCATCCTCAAGGACATGTGGCAGACCACGTCAACAAGAACAGGTGGTAGACTACATCAGTAAGGACATGTGGCGCAATCAGACAATGACAAGTGTCCAGTTGAGTTGACATTTTAGGTACGTGGAAATCACAAATCTGAGTGACACATGGAAGCTGCTTGGATCATGACACGTCATCGAGTGACGCAAGAGTTACATCACTCTGGGAGTTTTGCTTCGGGAGTTTTACCACCAGTACTCGCCCAAAGACCCGAAGTCCCGAAAGAGGAAGTCCCAGAGCGAAGGATAACCGTTGGATTAAAGAGGACACGCGTGAGTGGGTTGTCAACTCCGGGAAAAAGCAAAGGAAGGATGAACGAGAGTTTGAGAATTGAAATATCTGAAGTCTGGAGACACGAAGGAGATCTCGATCATTGATCCGAGAGGGACACTCGTCATTGGATCATGGACTCAGGGTGAAATGCTTCGGGAGAAAATGATAACTTGAGAATTGAAACTCCCGGAGCCCGTATTGCAAAATCGATCTCGTCCGTTGGTTTGGAGGGACACGTTTCATCTGATCGCTGAGACCAAGGATTGTGCATGGAAAAAGGAAAGAAGGCAGAGCCGTCGATTGAAGAGGACAAATGTCAACAAATCTTCCATTCCGGAAGATATCCAGTTAGCAAAAACAGGATTTGAGAGTTGAAACTCCTGGAGCCCGGATCATGAAGGAAACCTTAGCCGTTGATGGACAAAGGAGATATCTGGTCCATAGACATGAGAGGACAGATCTGAACCATCCATTCAAGAGCACCGTCAAGATCGTGAGATCGATGGTCATGCTCCATTGCGGGGCCAGAACATGCTGGGGCCTTAATCTTTCATGAGCGGGCCACAATTGAGACCATGGTTTTGGAGAAAGGACGCGTGGAGGCTCATGGTGAATTGCAGGGTGAAAAGAAGTTTGGTATAAACCACCTTTGGACGTTCCTACAATCGTGTGGTCACATGAAGCTCATAGCCCAAGGTCATATCGTGAAATGGAGCCAGTTCTCACTAGACATAAATCAGGTAGAGCCTTTTTGAATAAGCGCTTGGTGACTGCTGGTGGTCACGCTAAGGAAGGAAATTGGCATTCTAAGAAGCCATAGTTGAATGGTTGTAACTGACAGAGAAGACAAAGAGTCTCGACTTCCAGAGAAGCTAAGGAATCTCAGTATAACACCCAGTGATGATGAACGCATGGAGCTAACTGCCAGAGAAGATGAAGAGTTGCCATGATGATCATGAGATGACCCAATGAGAGAAAAGCATGCAGAACAGAGAAGTGAAGTGATTATGCTATCGAGCTATACAGGAGTGAGGAAGAGATGCAATGAACAACTTGTAGGGCAAAACAATGATGCAGTGAAGAGTATGCAGTGGCATAGCGCATGAAGTATGGAGAAGGTGCACAGAGAGTATAAAAACATAGAACATAGAAGAGATTGCTGCGACTATTGAGCGTGATTCATGCAGGTAGAAGCATGCAGTGTGCAGGAGATGAAGCGCAAAAGAAGAAAGGAACATAAATGCATATCTAAGAGAAGAACAGAAAGTGCAGCAGACGCGAGGAGAGAGACATTGATGCAGGCAGAGCAGAGTAGTGTAGCAGAACAATGATGAGACTGATAAGCCATAGATAAATGTTGTATCACCGTGATAAAGTTGTAAAAAGAAAAGATTTATATTTCAGGGTGGTAGGGAGTTTCTAGGGAGGATTGGTGTCCTCAGAGTTTCAAGTGGGTGCTTGAACACAAAGAGTTGTAGCTTCCATCTGGTTGCAGCCAGAAAAACCAGGGTGGCAGGGTGGTGCAAGGGAGAACTATTGTTCTCTGTTATACAGGTCTGTGCCTGTGTGACTGGAAGTTGGTGCTTCCATCTAGTTGGCACTGGAACACTTAGGGAGTTGGTGCTTTCTTCTAGTGGGTTCTAGAGAAACCAGGGAGTTGGTGCTTCCTTCTAGTGGGTGCTAGAGAAACCAGAGAGTTGGTGCTCTCAGCAAATTGCATCTTGTAGAACAGAGGTGGTAGCCTCACAATGAGTTGGTGCTCATAATGATTATAATGTACATAAAATAAAGATTACTTATCATATCAAGAAGAAGAGGTTTTTCACTTTATGGGTTTCCTTAGGAAATATCTGTCTCTGTATATTTCATGTGTGTGATTGATGTTGAATATTCTATTGCTTAACTCCTTGCATTATTGTGATTGTCATTGAGTGATTTGTAAAGAGTTTAAAATAAGAATAATTGTTTAAGCACGGTAACAACTGATTCACCCCCCCTTCTTAGTTTTCCAACAAAGGTGTAGCGGAAAATACCTTTTATCTGATCCAAAATAATTTGATGTAAATTTGCAAAGTGGAACGTGGATTTGTCCCAATTGATCATCAATTCTGTGGCGTTGTATAAGTTATGTAAGATATATTTTATTTTTATCCATTCCTGAAGAGTGCCATTAGTCATGATGAGGACGTCGTCGACAAAAAGGAGATGCAAAATCTTAATGGTTCTGGAAACCTTAATTCCAGAGATCTTACCCTCAGCTTGTCCAGATTTGAGGAGCAGGCTCAATGCTTCCATAGCCAAAATGAAAAGAAGAGGAGAGAGGGGAAAACCCTTCCTTAATTCTCCGCCAATGCGAAAGACGGAGGGGGGTTCACCATTGACCAAAATGGCAATATTAGCGCTGACCACACAACCCATAATCCACTTGATCATTGACTGGCTGAAACCTGTCTAAGCTAGAATCAATCTAAAAAAGTCTCAATCAATGCAGTCAAAAGCCTTTTTGAGATCCAATTTGAAGATTAGTGCCTTGGAATTCTTAGTTTTGATATTGTGTAAACACTCTTGAGCAGTGCCAATAACATCTATGATTTTTCGTCCTTTTAAAAACCCCAACTGTTCTTTCGAAAGGAAGCGAGAGATAATGGGCTTGATCCTTGTATCATGTACTTACCTTGCTCTTATATCGTTGTTGTACATTTATAGATATGAAATCACGTGCATATGGATGTAGAGGTCATGATCACGATGATCATAGGAAAAAGGAGTGGGAAAAGTAAAAAAGGGAAAATATAAGGTGATTGGTATTGAATATCGTTTGTTTTAATTTGATTAAATATATACATATATTTTTTAATTCTTATGAATGATATTTTATAATGTGTTGTAAATACTGATGATTAAAAAACTTAAAACGTTTATGAAAAGCTTAATTTAAATAGAGAGATAATTTGCACATGAAGGCTATATTATCTACAATAGATAATGTTTGGATATATGACAAAGATGCTACAACTAGAGAATCTTTGAATATATGACAGAGTCCTTTTTGCTACTAATAGAGGTAATATTTATCTATTTAATTTTGTAGAAATATTTGAAATTCAAGTACTTAAATGATTTATATTTGAAATTCAAGTACTTAAATGATTTATAATCTTTGAATATATGGCAGAGTTCTTTTTGCTACTAATAGAGGTAATATTTATCTATTTAATGAATTTGGTAGAAATATTTGAAATTCAAGTACTTAAATGATTTATATTTGAAATTCAAATACTTAAATGATTTATAATCTTTGAATATATGGCAAAGTCCTTTTTGCTACTAATAGAGGTAATATTTATCTATTTAATGAATTTTGTAGAAATATTTGAAATTCAAATACTTAAATGATTTATATTTGAAATTCAAGTACTTAAATGATTTATCATGGTATTTAGTTGTTATATAGCATTAATCTATTTAATGAATTTTGTAGAACGATTTGAAGTTCAAGTACCATGAATAATTTATCATGGTATTTATTTATTATATATCATTAATGTATGGTACATGTAGTTAATAATTTTTTTCTTCCTTTTCAAAACCAATCATGACTTTTAACTTTTTTTTCACACTTATCTTTAGTTTTTTAATTTTTTCTCCAAATAGTGGATAGTTGCACAAAGAATTCCTAAGAATGCATGCAAAACAAGCATGATGAGAAATGTTGACAATAATGTTTGGATGTCTCTTTGCAAACAACTACAACATAACAAAAATAATGCAATTAAAGGCTAACACAAGGAAAGGAGATCATTGAAACACTACAACAAAAGACTACCTAGGTAAGAAATAATATTTGATTATAATGTTTTGAAAATAATCATGTTGACATTTTGAATCACAACAATTTTTTTTTTTTCTTAAATATAGACAAATAAATAATAATAAATTATCATTTTAATTATTTTATTAATATTAATTATTATTTAAGAAAAAAATAAAATTGAAATTAAACAATTTTGTATGAATGGGTTGATCTTTGAAAACTCTAGATTAGACAATTGTGGGTAGTGTGCTCACATTGGCTTTGCCCAATCACACTTCTAGGAGCTTATGACACTCAATTATTTTGCTCAGTTTGGTTTTTATGACCCCAGATCAAATTCTCCATGTGGATTGCTGAGAAATAAAAATTTCAACCCATATGTCCAAGATTGAGAATGTAATTTTGAACCAATTGGACATGGTGAGGGCATGCAATTTTAACCTCTTTTTTCCCAACTTAAGGGAGAGAGAGAGACACCTGAGAAGAGGTGGTAGTGTAGTGGTAGTGTAGTGCCTCACTTTCTCGACCATTGAATAATAAATCCCATTTTGAATTGTTGTTCTAGTAGGTGTTTTTTGACGGGCCAAAATGACTCGTTCAAGTAGTTGAGGGAAAACACCCGATGCAAGGTCCCATTTAGACCCACTCTCATTTGGAGTGTGTTTTCAACCAGAGTATTGGCTTGGTTACCAATCTAACTAACTAACTATTTAAATATGAATATGAGAACCAAAGGTTCTCAGATGAATTAAAATAAAAATGATGCTAACTAAAATTAAGCTGAGATGTAGTTCTATACTAAAATAAACCTATATTGATGAGGAGCTAGCTAATTAAGATTAAACAAAGTCGGGACATATATCATCTGAATAAGAAATAGTTCAAAGATTCAAGTGATGAATAAAATTGTAATGCAATTAAATTGGTTAACATAAAAAATGCCCAGGTTTAATGACATTATGACTGCGTTTAATAAACTAAACAAGCAATAATCCATGTTGGAGAGAAAATTGCAAAAGAAGTTCATACAAAATAAACTCATAAGACACATATAAAAAGTAAAGTCATTCAAAGAAATCTTAGTCACATTCACTAGAATCGTCAGTCTCCAAAAATGCCTTTTTCTCTTTATTCATACGAACGTAGTAGTACTATTTGAAATCAAAAGCACAAAGGTCCTGGTTCATTTACATTCATCCTTTTTATAGAATACAAGAGGAGCCTTCTCGTATTCCTATGACTGCCACCCAGTCAGAGGACTGAAGCGACACTTCATTTTCTTACTCGATTAAGACATTTCAATCATTACATGACAATGATTTTTTTACAAAATTTGGTTACAATGAGATAATCAAGTGAGCCTTGGCAGTTGCAGCCTTGTGTCTATGAATTTTTTCCGTGTTTTGAAGTCTTCAATTTTATCATCCACTCAACATAGTTGTTCTGTCTCGAGGTTTGATTCATTGTTACAAATGGGAATCATAATTTCTATCTTTAAATTTTTCTCAACACGTTGCACAAAATCTTCAGTTAGAGAAATTAACTTGGAGGGTTGTATTAATCTGGCCTCTATAACTTCCCCGCTAATTTTGCTGATTACTCCAATAGAATTCATGCTGAGATTCCTCCTGAATTCCACATATTTTACCATTGTCTGAGTTGATGACACCTTTTCTAAATCCATCGGTGGGTCTATCCCGAACTGGGCGAGTAAGCTTCTAGAAGAATTCCACATCTCTTTGCTTGTTGTAATGAAATGATCCTGGGTATTCTTGATATTTGTGATCATTACGATCCCTTCATTCAATATTTAGAGATATCTGATTCTCTTCTTGTCCAAATATGCAAGCAGGGTCTCAGGGCGGTTTGGATGAGTGTCCTACCATTCTGTGACCTTGCTATAGGATTCTTGAGATCTTTGATAATCTTCCTGCATATCTTTAACCTACGTATTTAATTTCCCTTGATCGGATTTGGTCTTCAATATTTTATTGAGTTCATAGCATAATTTCTTCTACGAGTCCCAAAGTTCTTCATTCATATTGATGGCCTTATCTCTGATTATTTCCATGACTACCAATTTTGTCTTACTTTCTTCCACAGTCTTCTTCAGGATTTGATTATCCTGTTGCAGTTTCCTTACTTGATCTTCGATTCTTTCATTGTATTTGTTGATCTCTAACTTTTCTCCTTTGAGTCTGGTTACCTCTTGAGTGTGTGCGATTATGATATTTTCTAGCTCGTCCTGATGTGTCTTCTGATTCATCTTGATCATTTTCTCAAAATTCACAGTCAATTCATGTTCTTGGAGATGGATTTGTCTTTACATTTCTTCCCTGTAAGCATGTTCTGTTTTTGTGGCTTTTTCCCTAAATTCATTGGAGACAAATATCTTTGTTTTGTCTACAAAATTTTCCAGTTATGTTATTCTCAGTTTATCACATCTAGTGCATTGGCTATTTCATGGATTGACATAGAGTTAGCGCCAACAAAAGCATTCAGAATCGATGCTTCTTGGATGGCATTATCTTTTGGGTCTGGGCCTTCTTTCCATTTGATGTTCCTCTCAACTATATCCATGCTTGTCCCTCCTCTTTTCCTTTTGGTGGTTCTTTTCTCTATAGATTTAGTCTTATGGCTATAATAATATTCTCCAACCACTACAATTGCACATGCAACACCTAACTCAGGTGATGTGAGCGAGAATCTTCCTGGTATGGATGCCAGTGCATTATTCCAAGGGAACTGCAACCATATTGAATTCAGGGTCTATTGTTATATTTGTATGGGTTGGTTCATGTTCTTCCCTGGGAGATTTAGGAGCCTTTCCATTTCCTTCCTTGTCTCTCTCGGTCAGATCTTGGTTTTTTCTTTTCGCTGACAACTTATGTTGGGCTTTGAACTTCTTCTGTTGTCGGTACCTCTCTTCAAATTCATCTGCATTCCTAGACAATTCTACATCCTTTTGTTTCCTATTAAGTTCCACGGCTTCACGCTTCTCCTTATGTTGTTGAAGCAATGTTTTAAATTGTTCCATCCTCAAAATTTTGTTTGCATCTTCATCTTTGTTGAATTGTTCCTTGACCAGGTCAGTAGGGAGTTTGTTCAATACTTCTTCGAAATGTGAAGCTCATCGGAAAATATCCTCAACATATCTAGCCTGATGAGGTGTCTGCAACGCCAATTCAACAACTTTCAAGAGATCGTACACTACATTTTGAGGGTCATGTCCCTTCTTCTCCTCAGTGCATAAACATATTTCTTGCAAGGTCATTTCTTCCTTTTATTCCTTTTTCTTTTGTTTAGGAGAGAGTATTGTCCCGGGTGAATAGGGAAAATCGACCAATACCTCTTATTCTTCTCTGATAGATATGTTGTAACCCCTTTTTCTACTATATGATACGCCACTTCACGGGCCAAAAAATTATCAGGTACATACTTGGGAAGCATATGAGGTGGTCCTATAACTCCATAAATCCTAATAGATGTATAGTATTTGGTCATCTACCAATCCCCTATCTCTTTTAAATATTTAATGGCACCAGGAGATATTCGGTGAGGGTGAAACCCAAAAATGATTTTTTGCAAGGGGGACATAAAATAATCAAATATATCATAAAGATGGTTCTTGTAGTTTGCTTTCGATAACTAAGATAAATATTCATGAATTGGGGCTTTACTTGAACTCTAGACCCAATTAAAATCAGGAAATGTGGGTGCTACACACACTACATCTATGAGATAAGTTGTCATATAAAACCTAGGGTTTTTCATACATGTAGCTTCCCTAACTCGAGAGTATATGTTGAATGATGAAATGTTGGCCCAATTGAATGATTTCCCAGTTTTGACCACTGTATAGTCCATCAGAAACCATTCCATTCTAAAATGGGTTTTTTTTTTCTTATCCATAGAGTTTGCATATCATTTTGTTCAAAACAATGTAGGGATATTTTAGGTAGAGAGAAGGAAAATTTCATTCTTTTCGTTTTATTAGCCATTCTTCATCCACGAACCAATATTCCATTAGTGTCTCAAAGTCCTTGTGATCTATCCTGAATTTTTCTATGAAGGATTTGTCCAGGGAAGTAGTAGGTTCAGGGGTTTTATATTGAGTCCTAAGGTCCTCTTCTTTGAGAGACACAATAGGTGTACCAACAGAATTGAATTTCATCCCAGTCTCTTTTTGTATGTGTGTGAAGCACCATCTCCTTGCGTCATTGTAAGGGAAGAGGATTGGGAGAGAGGAAATAGTATGTATACCACTAAGTTTGATATTCTTATATTCTTCAATTTCCTCATCCTCGTTTAGATACTTATCATCACAAAAAATTTCATATATCTCTTGATATGTCGCATAATCTTATCTACCATCATGGTTGTTTGTATCCATAATGTTGAAGGATTCTGTGCATGGAACATTAACAGGACCAAGAACGGCTTGGCCCTTTGTTCTATGGGTCTACATTGTGGATAATATGTAAACTTCACAAAAATCCATTCAAAATAGAATCAATCCTTCTATTTAACCATAGAAAAGAAAAACGTTATAACTTATTCAATATGTTCCTTCCATCCTGAGAAGAAAACCAACAAAAAAACTTCTTCAGTTCTTCTCCTTAAATATGATTGCTCAGTTCTTAGTATTTTTTTCTCTATCGAGCTTACACTTATGTGTGTTGCCAAGGTCGTTCTTATTATTAATTCCTTCCCAAACTATAGAGAAATCAATTTCATTCGTGGTACAAATAAGACCTGGTCATAGGTGTACCGTTCTTCATTAAATTTGTTCTCAAGGTGATCGATTACGTATGTCGTCATCGTACATTAGAAGAAATGGGTTTAGGAGGGAGAAATCCTTTGTTGGGAAAGATCATTCAAAGAGGACAAAATCCTGACCTTGTCTTCATCGATGATTGCAAAATCATTTGTGAAACCTCTCCATATCATCCTCCTCCGACAATATTTTTTGAGGAAAATAGATCAATAGGATATCGCCACGTAACCACATATGGTTGTTTTAAACTATTTTCAAATGCTTGTAGAAGGTGGGACCTGGTTATCCCTCATGATAGGTTTAAGTCCAATCATATACTAACATTTGAGCCCTTAACCACGAGGTTGTTATCATCATAGGGATAGTTTATTTGGAGGTAAAGACCGCATAGTAATTTCCCTGATGACGACGTTATAAAGGCATCATCGTCGGGATTTCAGTTTCGAGCGCGTTGAAGGGTGAAGAGAAAAGCGATGATGAAGGGGGTCAAAGGATAAGATAAATGAATCGACCATAGGAAAGACAGAGTTTTGAAGCCGTCAGTGGTTCCTTTAGCTAGTGACTGAATTTCACACGATAGTGTAGGATGGGTCTGGAAAGACAAACCTAATGATTAGTGAAGATCTCCTATTCCATGTTTTCAATGACCATATGCAAACAATATGCTCATAAGTGAATAAATAGTCAGGTAGGTAAAGAGTAGTGTCTTGACAAAATTTTAGTAGTTTTATTCCTCAGCAAAACCATTAGTTTTGGTGGGGTTGTTGTGTTGTCACAACAAATGGCGACTTGCACGGGAGAACCAATTATCTCTGCTTCAAAAATAACCACTAGATAATATTCCTCAAGTCTTTGAATTTCTCACAAACATTACATGCTGACCAATATCATGGATCCCACAAAACGGCTAGGTTGAAAAGGATAAGGATATTGTTATTGTGTCTGGTGAACTTAATGATAATTCAATGAAGAGCATTAAATATGGGAAAAATTAATTTATCTTGAGAATTTGGGAGGAGAAGAAAACCACAAAATCTAGTATTTGACTGTTTCAAGACCACAATGTATTCCTCATCTCTTTTTCCTAGCATTTCTTTTCTTCCAGTGAGCGTCCATAGCCCCGATGAAGTTTCCTTGGTATCATACAAGCATAGACCCGCTTCTAGTGAGTGTCCATAGCCTCGACAGGTTTACTTATATTTCCCAAACTAATAATTGTTCCTTCAACTTCCTTTTTATTTCAGTACATGTTCACCCTTTCATATTTTGGTTATATATGTGCATATGCATGTAGGGTATGAAGGAAGCATGGTGATACAAGAGTCATTTTGATATGCAGGTCTGAGTCAATATTGTTCTTCACAGATTCTTTTCCAATAGACTTCTATTAAGGTTGTGAAGTTAAGGGACAAGTAGGCTTCACTATAATTATCTGTAGGACACTAGAACTGTTAAAATAACATGTTCGTAGAACAAATAATTGCGTATGAGAATAGTCACACATGCACCCAGTCTCCTGTCAACTCCAATGACTTACACACATGTTATGTATAATCAGTGGCTTCTTGAAACAAAGACCGATGGATTCTTCCTATAAAGTATAACCATAAGTTTAATTTAATTTCTCAATAACAAATACAAGACATTTCATCATCACAATGAGTACCTAACTAGTTGTTCTCTTGCAAGATGTTTTCCAGTCTTGAAAAGTGGTTTCTAGTAATTCAGGCATGGAAGAGGTTAGTAAGAGTTTTATTGTGGCAGTAAAATAGAGTGACAAGATAAAAGAGAAAACAAGGTTTTATTCTAGAGAATGATCAAACAGTAAAGAGAATGATACTCTGTACAAAAATATATTACCATGGGTGATTAGGATAAGTATTGTTTGAGGATTTGACCATTGACAGGGAGCTCCTCTTTTCCTCCCTCCAATGTTTAGAGTTTGAATGTTAGAGGCCCATTTTTCTGATGAATTAGATATAGGCCTAGCCTCAATTTTTGGAACTTTATATGCTTTCCTTTAAGTGTAGCTTTTAACCTTGTGCAATTATTTACTGCAAATAAATTTTTAGTAAAATAACAGAAAAGATACAATGGAAAATACAAACATTACACAAATATTTTTCCCCTCGAAACCCAAACCGGGAAAGCCAACATATTTTATATTCATTCATAGTGATACATTGTTTACAATACAATATACATATAGGAGCAAGCAGCATCCAAAACCTTAATCCAATGACCTAGATTAGTAAACAACCCTAATTCATTATCCAGAAATAGAAAACCATCGAAAAAAACCATGTGCTGAAAAAAATCCCAACAATGGACACAAAAATCGAGGCGACATGAAAAACGAGGTAAAAATGCGAAACATTTCTCGAGGAAAAAAAATTCTCGGGGGTGCTGCCCTCGAACCCCCATGCAGGGGGGGCTATTTCCCCCCTACAAACCCCCTGTGCACCCATCACAACATAGCAGAGAATAGTGTTAGTCCTGCAAAGAATATAACACATACCCAACATTATCCCCCTTGTTTTCTTTGTATAAAGGGGGTTACAGGGTTACATAGTCAACAATCCAGGGCAACAATTCCCATGGATCCTCTACACCAAGAGAAATTCTCAGTGCTCACAGATTTTTTTAATGAATCTGCAAAATTCTTCAAAGTGTCCACCTTCATTAGCAACACTTTATTTTCTTCAACCATGTCTCTCACCAAGATATATTGAATATCATTATGCTTTGTCTTTGAATGATAAGTCGGGTTCTTCGCCAGAAAAATTGCACTCTGACTATCACAATCTATCATTACAACTTGTTGTACCAAACCAATACCTGGAAACAATATTTGTAACCATATTGCTTCCTTACTTGCATGAGTGGTTTCCATGTATTTAGCTTCTGTAGTTGAAAGTTCCACCACAACCTGTCTTTTTCTCATCCAACTGATTTCTCCTCCAAACAGGTTAAACACATACCTTCTTGTAGATCTCCTACGATCCATATCTCCAGCCGAGTATACATCCAAAAATCCATGTATGTCCAACACTCTATCTAATATTGTTCTTCCTTGGTAGCACAATCCATAACTAGAAGTGCCACACAAATACCTCAAAACCCTTTTTACTACTATCCAATGCTCCTTCCCTAGTTTTGAAATATACCTGCTCAAAACTCCCACTGCATGTGCAATGTCTGGTCTAGTATAGACCATTGCATACATCAAACTTCCAACTTCACTCACATATGGAACATGAGACATGTCCTCCTCCTCTTCTTGTGTCTTGGGACACTAATTCGCAAATAACTTTACACCAACATGAATAGGGACCTTGACCGGTTTACATTCCTGCCTATTAAACCTCTGCAATATTGTCTTGACATATTTTCTTTGATTTAACCAGAGTTTCCTCTTTTTTCGATATCTTTTAATTTCTATGCCCAAAATGAAATTTGAAGCACCGATATCCTTCATGTCAAATTTAGAGGACAACTGAGTTTTCACATCCTGGATAATCTCCTTGTTGTTTCCTATCAACAACATGTCATCCACATACAAGATCAAATAAATCAAATGATCACCAATTAATTTAAAACACACACAATGATCCTGTTTGCTTCTTGTGAAGCCAAGTCCCAACATATAAGTATCAAATTTTTGATAACACATCCTTGGTGATTGTTTTAAACCATAAAGGGACTTTTTCAGCTTACATACCGGCTCCTTCTTTCCCTTCATAGAAAAACCTTCTGGTTGCTTCATATAGATTTCTTCTTCCAGATCCTGATGTAGGAATGTTGTCTTCAAATCCATCTATTCTAATTAAAAATAAAATGCAACAACAATAGATAACATAAATCTTATAGAAGTTAAATTGGCAACAAGAGAAAAAATCTCACCAAAATCAATTACCTCAACCTGAGAATAACCCTTTGCTACTAATCGAGCTTTGTATTTCTCCACTTTTCCTTCTGCATTCAGCTTATTTTTAAATACCCATTTGCTTCCAATGGGATTTCTTCCAGTCAACAACTCCACTAGATTCCAAGCCTCATTCTTATCCAAGGTTGCCATTTCTTCATCCATGGCATTTCCCCATAGCTTCCCATCCTCTGAATGCACTGCCTCCCTGACAGTTCTAGGATCATCATTAGTAATAGACAAAGCAAAATTTGAACACAAATCAGATGGAGTATACCTTTCCGGTAGCCTTCTTTCTCGAACCGATCTCCTCAATACTGGAGTATGAGGATCCTGTTCTTCTGATTCATGTTCTTCTGTAGATTTTGATTCATCATCCTTTAAATCAAACTCTATTTTCTCTAGTTCTTCCTTACTTGGTAGGACTTCCTATTTAACAACATCCTTCATTTATCTAAATACCACATCTCGGATATACACAAACTTTTTAGTTTCCAGGTTCCAAATCCTATAACCTTTGAGACCATCTTTATACCCAATAAAGATACACTTTTCAACCTTATTTTCTAGCTTACTCCTGTTTCATTTGGAACATGAACATAGGCTTCATAGCCAAATACCTTGAGATGTGCAAGAGAAGGTTTCTTACCAGTCCATATCTCTTGTGGAGCATTGTCATCCAACGTTGACGAGGGTGATCTCTTGACTAGGTAACATGCAGTACCGACTGCCTCTACCCAAAATTCTTGCCCTAACCCAACACCACTGAGCATGCACCTTGGTTTTTCCATCAACTTCTTGTTCATCCTTTCTGCAACTCCATTCTGTTGAGGTGTATATGGAGTATTATTCTTCCTTTCTATATTTCACTTCTTACATAATTCTTAAAATTCATTCCCGCATAAATCTTCGTCATTATCTGTCCTCAACACCTTAATTCTTTTCTCTCTTTGATTCTCAACAAGAGCCTTAAACTCTTTAAACCTGTCAAAAACTTCAGATTTCTTCCTTAGGAAATATATGCAAGTATTCATCGAGAATTCATCTATAAATGAGACATAGTACACATATTTTCCCAATGATGGAACCGCCACAGGTCTAAACACCTCACTGTGAACTAGCTGTAAATTCCTTTTGCCCTCATTGCACCAGAGGGGAATCTTACCCGATTCTTCTTCCCATATACACAATGTTCACATAAATCAAAATCCAGAGAGTAGTTAGACATACCTTCAACTATACCTTTATCATGTAGTAGTCGAAGACCCTTCTCTCCAATATGCCCTAGTATTTGATGCCACATCATAACCTTTTCTCCAGAGACTATAGGAGTTCTTTCTTCTTCAAATCCAATATCAAGAACAATCAAACTATTACACCCATCACTAATAGTGCTTCCTTGTAGCTTATACATAGTTCCAAATTGAACTCCCTTCAACAACACCATTTCTCCTCGAACCATCCTGTAGGTTTCCTTTTCAAATGTTGTTTTTACCCCTGCATCGTCCATTTTTCTTACATAAATCAAATTTCTGGCCAATCCTGGGATGTGAAAAACACCAGATAATGTTCTAATCCTTTCATCTATGAGCCTCAACTCGAATTTTCCTTGAACTATGATTTTGGTTGTCGGTTCATCACCTAGGAAAATATTACCTCCATCATACCTTTCATATTCACAAAACCACTCCCCGTGGGGAGTCATATGAAAGGATGCACCTGAGTCAACCAACCATGCCTCATGATTTTCATGTGTGCTTGAAGAAGCCAAGTACACATCCCCTCCTTCTTCCCTGGAGGTATTTTCTTTTGTATTTAACTTTAATGTTTCATTCAAGAGCATATTCAGTTAACCTCAGAGAAGAAAAGTACTTGGAATTATAAAAAAGAAAAGATTCAGGGACACCAAACCTAGTGATAATATTCAAGGGGATTGCTTCTGTCCATCTGGTGAAATAATTAGTGGTATTGTTGGCACAAGGGCAGACCTAGAGTTCAACATTACAACAACGCACCAACAAAACCCTAACTATCGACCCTTTTGGAAACACATGCGAAGCAGACAAAGTCTCACCCGAGGTAGAGGCAGAGGTGGTTACAAGACTCCAGTGTATGTAACCTTAGCTGGGACATAGATATATGATTCTAGTACTTAACAGATCACTTAGCAACCACTTTTCATCAACATTCAACTAGTATTTACTCCGGAGATAAAACAAAGCATCGCAATATTCACCCAGATCTAAGATGTCTAACAACACTTAGCATAAAGAGATAGATTAGATCGAGCAGATTCAAGCACTAAGAATATTCACATAGGTCATATCTAGCATCCATATACATCATTAAGCACAAAGCATCAACAAATTCATCCATATATATCAAAGCACTTAGAAAAACACATAAATACATCAATACATCACACAAAGAATAACAACACAACACTTACATGGTTCACCCCCACTGTGGGGCTACACCCACCAACTCTTCTTCTCTTATATTATCTTCTGTCAATCAGTTACATGCATAGAGCTTCAAAAACCCTACTCCGCAGAGGACAAGAGATCTGCGTAGCTCACTAGATCATCCTTTCTTGCGTTACAACACAAAGCCTTCCACAGTCTGTTACAACCACTTGCAATTAGCTCTTCAAGTCTTACCTAGTATGAACAAAGCACTTATAGTCCTTTGATCACATAGATCAAACACTATCACTTAGCATGGTATGCTTTCTTACATTTCCTAGACTTCTATTTATACATTACAAAAAGGGCCTATACATGGGTAAACCCAAGGGCCAACATTCCCATACCTGTTACATAAGCCCAAACCCAAAAATCCCTAAAAAGGGGATGAGATCCCAAGATCTCTGCTTCATCTTGCACTCCTCCTTCGACAGGCTGTTGAAGTCCCAAAATAGGTCAAACATGACCAAGGATCCTCAAAACTTGGTTAAGGGCCAACAGGCCCCCAACACTCACCTGTGACTCGTCCCAAGTCACTCTGATCTGACTAGTTCTTCTTCAAAAGCCTCAAGCTTGGCTCAAGTTGCTTCGATTTTTTGCTGTGCCACAACCTCATGTTCAGTGAACTCCTAGATGACTGCTTCGTTGACAGGTCCCTCTAGGAGTTGTTCAACTGCAGTGACGACCTGTTCCAGTTCCGCTCCTCGATCTTTGATCTATGTGAATAGTTAGTAAGCCTTATCCTGTACAGGTTGGAGCCTCTGAGTGACTTCCATGAATTTTCTCTGGACAATATGGATCTGTTGTTGGGCAGTGCGCTGCTCCTTGGATCGTTTTATTCTTTCCACAGCTGATAGGGGCTTCAACTGCACCTGTATTGTCTTTGCTTGATACTTCGCTTCTTGGAGATGTGACTCCACTACCTTCAGTTTTGGATTCTTGGTGAGTTTCTCATATGTCATGGCACTGCGATCACTCAACTGTTTGCATTCCATGGAAAGTGATTTTATTCTTTCAACTGCGCTTCGGGTAGTTTCTTCCATTTTGTCCCTTACATCCTACAATGTGTTAGGCAGTGTTCAAAGCTCTAAGTCTGCTATTCTTTATTGTAGCTGCTGGATAGATTCTGTGAGCCGCTCTACTTGTTGCGTG
Source organism: Picea glauca (assembly GCA_000966675.3). NCBI lineage: Eukaryota > Viridiplantae > Streptophyta > Pinopsida > Pinales > Pinaceae > Picea > Picea glauca. The sequence continues at coordinate 139,338 of JZKD02S2435546.1, forward strand.
AATCGTTCTTCTGCTTGTGTCTCTAAGCTTGTCACAGAGAGAAGTGCTCTGTTGACTGCTTCTTTTACTTTGAGTTGCTCTGCGAGAAACTATTTTTTTTCTTTTTGCATCTGTACTTTCTCTTCAAATTTTTCCTGGAGAGCAACCTTCTCCTGCTCTGCAACTCTGCGTTGTTCAACGAGTACTCCTTGCATTTTCTTCAAGGCTTGGGTGGCTTGTTCTGTTTCTTCTTGTTTCTGTCGAAGGCGAGCTTCGACTCTATCAACTAGTCGATTGAGTTAGGCTGGCTCATTTCCCAACTCTATTTTTCCCTATGGTAGGGGCGCAGTGGAGACTGCGCGACTGGACTGAAGGGCCCATTGTACCCTTCAGAGTTCAACTTCAATTCTATTGTACATTTCCTCCTTCTTGGCTTCTTGTTTCTCCATGATTTCCAGTGAAGAGACGTTTAGGGCTGCTATGATGAAGTCAAAATCATCAGCAGTAAGCATAGTCTTCATCTTGTTCATGGTGGATTTTGATTTCTTCTGGGAAAAAGGTTTTGGGGGAAAAACCTTCCTCTTATTTAGGGGATCAACCTTGTCTCTAGGCAGTGTTACTTCGCCTGGATTCTGTTCAACTCCTTTTCCATTTAGTTCTTCTACTTTGTCATCACCCCCTCGGTCAGATGATACTGAAGCAGTATTTCCTGAGGCACTGCTTAATTCTTGGTCCTCTTCGTTCCTCTTCATTCTTCTAGGCCTGGGTGTATCTTGTTCTTTCTGCATGGTCTCTGGGCTGTCGGGGTCGGACATCTCTATGGGGTTTATGGGGATAAGGAGTTCTGTAGACCAGTCCTTAGTGATCTCCTCCAGATCTTCCTCCATGAGCTTGTAGTATGACTGAAGATGCTCCTTGTGTTCATCGGCTCACGCTGTAAGGTAGATGAAGTGACGATCTATGTAGAACTTCATCAGGGGTCAAAACCTCTGTAGGGCATTCAGATTCATGCGAGGTTCAACCTCGATGGCTCTCTTTAGCTGAAGGTAATAGGTATGAAAAACAACGTTTGATTGGCACTGTTTGTTCATATCACTTGAGTACCAAAGGGTAGTGAACTTCGCGACAAGTGGCTCGAATGGTTCAATATCTGGGAAGGTCACACCTTCCGGCATCTCCCAGGCAACAAAGGTGATAAGGATCAGGAGCCAACTGAAGTGAAACTTATAGCCCTGATCCTGTGCTTCGTGGAAGTCTAGTTCCACCTAATTAACTAGGTACTTCGCCCAGTTCATCTATAAACCTTCTACACACTTCCCTGCGAGGTTAACAATAAATCCTGTGACCTACGTAGGTCTATTCTTCCTTACTAGTTTTCTAGCTATCAGTTGACATGCTAGGCAAAATGCGCCACTCTGGATGGAAGCTACCTTGTAGCCTCTTATTCCCTTCTCAACATCACTGTATGTATCCTTGATCTTTTGTGCTAGCACATGATCTGTGACTTTTCCTGGGTAGAACTCCTACGGGTCAGGTCCTTGCATACTTAATCCTATGATCCTATAGATCAACGTCGGATCAACTGTAATATGACGGTCTAGCCATAAGTAACCGCCATGGTAACATGAAAGCAATAAATTGACGCAGGCGTTCACTTCCTGGTGCCTTCCGAAGTGTGGGATATTCATTACATTTAGCAGGGTGGACTACGTGAGGTCCATAGTCCACTGCTAGGGGATTATCTTTGAGTTATTCCCCTTTGTCTTGGTCAGGTATTTGTATGGGGTGAGCATACCATAGAGCTTGTGATCCTTGAGGTTGAAGTCACTGAACTTCAACATTGCGATCTTGTCTTTGTCTGCTCGAACTACACGTATCCCCTTCGGGAGGTACATAGTAACTATGGTGTACTCGAAATATCTTGGCACACTATCACGATTTACTACATCGGCCAGAGGCGGGATATAGTCGAGAAATATGGACAGGATCAACTTCGCATTGGCTAGACGTCTCTGTGTTTGGTTCTCTTCTCTGCTGATGGTCGGGATGGTCTAGCTCCATGAGCAGTCGACGAAGAGGCTTGCACTCCTCTCGTCGATGATGCTTGTACACCTACAAACATCACTCTCTCAGACATTACTCGTTCGTTCATGAGGTCAATGAGGATTTCCTTCTTAGATTCTTTGACTGCGCTAATTTCTTTAGACATACGTTCTCCATATTGAATATCTCGGGTTCACAGAGTAACTAGTCACTGCAATGGGATAGATGGAAATAACACGATGATCACTGTGAAAAATCAACTAGTCCGCGGGCTCAGATTCATGATTAGCAAAAGTGTTCTCGGTGCATGGCGCGACGAGATAAATAGATAACTTGGAAATAGATCTCTTGCAATGGGTGAGAAGCCTTCATTAACTCTTTGTTCTGTCCATTGTGGTGCGGTCCAACGGTTTGGTGGCGAACCATAAATGCCTTTCTACCCCGTTCGCGGGGGGGGGGTCGGTCTAATGGTTATATTGTTCCCAACGGCTATATAAATTCGCCATGGCGAAGTGCCATGTGACGCTGTTATGTTATCCTGACGAAGTTCCAATTTTGAAAATTTTCCTTTTGCGAAGTTCCCTCTGGAAGCTTCTGTAACTTGTCGATCTTAACTCTCTTCTTACTTAGCTTTCTAGCCTTTTCCCCAATGAGTTTCATCTCAGTATTCCTTTTTCCATTCTGATTCTTATCTTCTGTTGGCATAGTTACTTCACGCTATTGATATTCTTTCCTAGGATTCAAGGGTAATACTTCTTCTTTATCTGGGATAGGTACTTCAATCTTCTATGGGTCTTCTAGTGTTCTTGCAACTTCGACATCCAAGTTTCTAGTGTTAACTAGATTCGATTTGTCCTTCTGTTCTTCAATCAAGTGTGCGATCCTTATAGTCATGAAATCTTTTAACTCTTTCTTCTTCTTCTCTAAGACTTCTTCTGCTTTCTTCCTTCTAGCTTGATCTCTTTCAATCCAAGGTTTTCCTAGTAACATGGTAAATGGGGCACTGTTCTCAATAAATTTAACAATCTCGAAATCCTCCTTTGTCGAAGTTCCATTGCCATTCTTAGCTATTTGGGTGAGCTTTCCACATAGGTTTATCATTTTTCCTCTGAATAATCCTATTCCTCCCAGTGAAGGAATCATAGCAGGCTTTCCTAGAATTTCCCAAGTTCTTTCTATCATAATATTCACCTGTGTTTCGTCATCCAGAACACAGTCAATGTCGAAGTCTCCTATTCTTGATTCAATGCATTCTTTTTCTTTGACGATCTCTGATAAGATGACATGTCGGTGGCCATTCAGGGTTTCTCTCATCTGTATCAATACTTTCTTTGATTCTTTCTGGGGTTCTTCCATAATATTAGTTTCTGGATCTTCCTTAGGGTTTTCTTGTCTCATATTCATTATTTCAACCTTAGAAATCATTCTAGGGAAATCCAATACGTCATGGTCCATAGCTTTACAACAAAGACAACTAGGTCTTCTTCCAGGGCATTCCTTAGCAAGATGTCCCGATTTTCTGCAACTGTAACAGAGGGTTAATCCTCTTTTTCTTTTAAATGATCCCCATCCTTTCCTGTACTGCGCACTAGGATCATGGTAGCTAACTTGCAAAAAATTCTTTCTAGGATCCTGCATCCATTTGTTAGTCCAAAAATTCTTTCTATGCATAGGTATAACATATCTTTCACTATTCTTATAAGATCTACTTATATCAAATCTTCTTTCATCTATTAGTGCCCTAGTTTTCAAGCTAGGACAAAATCTATCAATCATACCTAGATCCATACTTTAGAAACAAAAATTTCCACTTATCTTACTTTTACAGAGCACAAATCTTTCAGATCTAAAAATTTTCAGTATTCTTACCTTTATCAGAGCACAGAGCTTCCATATCTTACCTCTTTTCTTCAGATCTGTCCTCTTTTCTTGGCACAGAGCTCCACAGGTCAAGAAAAATGATGTGTACTAGGGAAACAGATCTATGCACAGAGCTTTCATAGTTTCAGGTTGGATCTTTGCACAAAGCTTCTTCTTCCTTAGTTCGCAGCAATCACAATTTTAGTCCTGGCAACAGAACCATTTTTTGGCACAGGGGAAGACCCAGGGTTCAATGCTACAACAACGCACCAACAAAACCCTAACTATCCACCCTTTCGGAAACACCTGTGAAGTAGATGAAGTCTCACCTGAGGTAGAGGCAGGGGTGGTTATAAGAATCCAGTGTCTGTAACCTTAGCTGGGACATAGATCTGTGATTCTAGTACTTAAAAGAGCACTTAGCAACTACAGTTCATCAACATTCAACTAGTATCTACTCCATAGATATAATAGAGCATCACAGTATTCACCTAGATCTAATATTTCTAGCAACACTTAGCATAAAGAGATAGATTAGATTGAGCATATTCAAGCACTAAGCATATTCACATAGGTCATATCTAGCATCCATATACATCATTAAACACAAAGCATCAATAGATTCATCTATTTATATCAAGGCACTTAGAAAAACACATAAATACATCAATACATCAGACAGAGCATAGCAACACAACATGTATGTGGTTCACCCCCACCCTGGGGCTACGTCCACCAACTCTTCTTCTCTTCTATTATCTTCTGTCAATCAATTACATGCAAAGATCTTAAAAAACCCTACTCCACAGAGGATAGGAGATCTTCACAACTCACTATATCCTCCTTCCTTGCGTTACAACACAAAGCCTTCCATAGTATGTTACAACCACTTGCACTTAGCTTTGCAAGTCTTACCTAGTATGCACAAATCACTTACAGTCCTTCGATGACATAGATCAAACACTAGCACTTAGCATGGTATAATTTCTTACATTGCCTAGATTTCTATTTATACATTACAAAAATGGCCTATACATGGGTAAACCCATGGGCCGAGATTCCCATACTCGTTACATAAGCGCGAACCCAAAAATTCCTAAAAAGGGGTTGAGATCTCACAATCTCTGCTTCTTCTTTCTCTCCTCCTTTGACAGGATATCGAAGTCCCAAAATAGGTCAAACATGACCAAGGATCCTCAAAACTTGGTCAAGGGCCAACATGTATTCACGATATATTTTTGCAATTGAGATGAGTTTGGATTAATTTCCCCAATCATGTCCAAACCCCACTGTTGAAAGGGTCATTCTATAATAACATGTTGCAGGGGAAACACAACTCTCTTTTCCTTTTCGTATGACCTTTGACATTATTGACACTTTCTTGCGTATACATGAGAGTCCTTGAACATAGTAGGTCAATAATAACTAGCTCTGAGGACCTTGCGAGCAGTAGTGTCACCACCGAAATTCTCGGAAACTGAGCCATTGTGAAGCTCAGATAAGACCTTCTGTTGGTTCTTAAATTCTTCTTGGGCTAATCCATGTTCTGATCTCAAACAGGTTTCCAAAAAATCCCTCAAAAACTATCGACCCTCCTGGTAAACAAGAAGGCAACACTACACACAGGGTGCATAACGCAGTCTCACCCAAGCTAGCGTTTATGGGGGACTACAATACTCAGGTGTTTGAAGTCTAGGAATGAGTGGGGATGTTGACTGGGTTCTTTCTCCCTTATGCATTATCCTTGTTAATCATTCAATTACTTCTATGATTTATTCATCTTTAAAGCTATGGATGCATGCTGATATAAATAATTTAACCATTCATTCTTAAGCTAATGATTAATAGAAAGTAAATAATTCAAGAACATTCACACAAAACACAGGGTTTACCGTGGTTCACCACCCCCCTGGGGCTACATCCACAAATATCTGGCTTCTCTTCTCTTTTATTTATTCTACTGCAAAATATTGCACTACGCACATTACATCTTCAATAATACAATCCAAAATGAGGGTAATAAACCTCTATGAGGCTGACTAGATCACATCAGGCTGCTCATCCTATGACCTAACCCTCAAGGAATAACTTCTTTGAATCTTCTACAAGGCTTATTAAAATCAGTAGTTTTCCAACTAATTAACTCTCAATCTTTAACTGACATCCCTTCCTCAATACAAGATCTCCTCTCTCCTGACCTAGATCTCCTAGATCCTTATTTATACTACTTTATAGTCTTATAGTCATTACAATATTGTCAAAAACCCTAACCCTATCATGGTTAGGCTTGTCTGCCTATGCGCCACAGTTATTTTCCTCCTGCATGCTATTTTTCCTTCTTTTTCTGCATGCTTCTTTCTTGCCACTTGTTGCGCACATTCCAAAAATAGGTCTTTCCCAAAACAAATCTTTCTCCAAAAATAGGCCTACACCCAAAATAATCTTCCTTCTCAAAATAGGCCTGCACCCAAAATAGACTTCCTTCTCAAAATAGGCCTATGCCCAACAAGCCCCCAACATTGACATGTGGCTCGTCCCAAGCCACTCAAGTAGTGCACACTCCTTGTACAACCTTTTCCAAACTGTGGAAATTCTCTGCTAGTTGCTTTCCTTTTTCCCTCATTTGCGCAACTTTATCTGTTAGCACCTTGACTTTATGCGTTGTTATCTCTTCCTGTACTAATGTTGTGCCCTATGAATGTTCCTGCACCATGCTTGTCTTCTCTTCCTCTAGTTGCACAATCATTTGTGTTGCTTGTTCCTGGAGGGGTTCCAATTAGGCTTGTCTTTCTTGTTTGTTTATTTGCACTGTCTTTAACTATGTCTGCAGTGTCTTGATTTCCTGGGTGCCCTTCAAGTGCTTGGTAATACTCATGGTTTTTTGTCATTTCTTTAACTCCTGTATGGAAGCACTTATTTTCTGCTCTTGTTGGTCCAACTGTTGGACCTTTTCATCGTCTTCTAAAATAGTCCAAATATGCACAGTTTTGTCGAATAACTCTGGGACTTCCCTTGCTTATTTTTCCATATACGCTATCTGGAATGCATATTTTTTTTCTCTCTATTCTCGAACCTCATGAGGAGTCGTAGGATTAAGATTTTCTTTTAGCTCCTCAATTTCCTTTCTATATCCCTCAATCGTCTATGAAATGACTTTTATATTTTCTTCTGCACTCCTCTCTGGTGCTTTTGCACTATCTGGGATGCGGTCATATACCGTTGTTAGCCCCTACTCTATATTGTCAGTGCATTCTTTCTCCAAGGTTAGTTGGTCGCAGGTGATTTGTAACATTTCGAAAACTCCCCTACCCACCTGCAAGTTAGTGGCATCCACATGAGTTCTAGATTGTACTTCTTGCATTATACTAACATGGAGTTTGTATAGTGACTTGGTGATATATGCACCATGAATACCTCAAATTTATCAATTTCCCCAATGAGTTGCTGTGCAGTATCTTGATCCATTCTCATCATTTGGTGAGTGACTGTGAATGTGTCCCTACCTTGCACTACCAGCTGAACTATCTCCTCCCCTTCTTTCTACGTAGGGAGTTGTTGTGTCTTTTCATATCACTGCGATGTGGCCTATGGTACTGCTTGACTCTATTATTGTTGTAGAGTTTCATGGACTTCTATGAGTTTGGACATGATCTATTCTTTTTGTGCCTCTGCAACACAGACCACCTCTTCCCCCCTATCCTAGACCTTGTATGCAATGAATTGATCATTATCCTCTGTCAAGTTGATAACTGTTTCTTCCGTGGTATACTTCCTCTTTTTGCGCATTTCTTCTATCTGCATTGTCTTTTTTTTTTTTTTTTGTGAGGGATGCACCCCACTCATTGTAACCTGTACCCTTTCCTCGCCATCCTGTGACGTGTCCCCCTTTCTGGCATCCTGCTGGCTGTTTATCCTGTCCATTGTTACTATCCTCCTTGGTGTTTTGGTCACTACGATGCTTCCCGATGCCTGATTCCGCGCTGCAGCCTTCCTAGTGTTATCAGCTGGGTTGTTTGTTTTTTCTGAGGGACCTAATTCAGCCTACCCCTTGGGCTTGGTGTATTTCATTTCAAATGGATTTTTTGTTGGTATTGCTATTGGAATCTTCCACTGCACTGGCCAATCTTTGATTATCCAGTCAATTTCTTCCTTTATGTTGCAATATTGCATCTCCAACCATACCTTCTTTGGATCCTCTGCAGTTGGATCCACATGTGGTGCCTGGATGCCTTGAACCTAATTATCCCTTTAGTTTCCTGGACCACCTCCACAGGAATGTGCCAAACATTGGTTGTTCTATGTTGTATCTCCTCTAGCAGCATAAAAAATACTATGTTATTTTCCTGCTGATTTTTATTGTCCTTGGCATGGCAGAGGGACCCATATCTGGCCGCATAACACTTTCCTTTCCTATCCATAAAGGATGAAAACTTTGGCTCCTTCCACCCTGCCAAGGGTATAATAATGATGAGCCAAGAATAATGGAACTCGGTTCCATTATCCCACACATATCTACAATCAATCAAAAATTGGTTCAGAAGATACAACGCCCAACTAAAAAATACTCCTTTCATGCACTGCCTGGCTACTGCGATGACTTCTGCTGGGGCCTTTTATTTCCTTCATTTCCTCAGCATATTGCAAGCCATGAGCTTGCTGGAAAAACTTGTCGCATTGGAATTAATATCTTTGAGCACAATGCCCCTGTTTGCCATGCTGATGCCAAATTGTGCTTTTACCGGCTCGATGATCTTCTTCTCATGCACCTTTTTGTCCAAGTACTCCTCTGGTTGTGCACCGACTATAGGTAATCCCATAATCTTGGCGATCAATGCCAAATCCAGTTGTACCGGCCTATTTGTACAAAGGATGCTGTCATGTACCCAGGATAATATCTATTTGATGCAGACCCCAATGCTTTTACTGTGCCCGAAGTGCGATATGTCTAGGAGGTTCATTATTCGAGAGTTGTACAACCCCATTATCCACTGCGTGGGCTCCATTATAGGTTTTCCTAGGGGTCCAATTTACCATGTGTTTTCTAAGTAAGTCTCCTCGGCCAAATCTTAGAATTTGGTCGCATCGTGCACATCGTGGTTCAAATACCTAAGTTTCATTACTTTTTTGAGAATGTCGTCCACCGTGACCACTGCGTCTGGGAGGTAGGGAAGGGTAATGTCTGTGGTGTCCTGCGCCTTTATTTTATGCATGATAGCAGATGGGCTCGTCTCTTCTATTTATGCATCATCTTCTTCCCCTTCAGAGTCTAGATGGTTGGTGATGTCTTCGACCAACACCTCTTCATCATCGGGACTCTGTTGTTGACCCATCATTTCATCAGGTTTAGTGGGTATTTCAGGATTAGGGTTTGGAATACCAATTTGGGTGCCAAAAATTTGCCCTACCTCCCTTTATGCCGCTGTCGATGTTTCCTCCTTAACCCGTCTCAGACTGATTGACTCTGTCTCATAAGTAGTGACATCTTCCAACTCGACGATGTTCTCATGCTCCCTCATCCTTTCCTTCCGCCTTTGGCCCTGTCGAGTAACCCATACGTATTGGCCTGGAGCGCCAAACTTTGGTGGTGTCATCTTTTATCCAATTTGAACACTCACTCGCTTCTTCGAATGATTATAGCTAGGGCACACATGTGTATCTTTCTCTGTGCTCAAAAGTGACTAAGTGTCGAACTAATGCGTGATTTCTGCACTTTATAGACCCGATCATAATTGTTTTTTGCCTTTTCCATGCATTTGCGCTGAGTGAAATTTTTCCAGTGCGATTTTTCCTGCACACTATCTTTCTATGTTGTCGCATTAATTGTTGTGCGCAACTTTTTCCCACTTTCTCGTTGTTCAATCAACTTTTGCCTCTTTTTGTTTTTCTATTTTTGTGTTTCTTTTTCTTCTTTTTCCACTTTTTATTTCCTTTTATCAATTTTATTTCCTAATATCTACTATAGTACACTATATACATGTTTTTTTATTGCGCTGTAACTTTGAAGAGTTAGTAGGTCGACTGTCCTTGTATAGTTTCACTCGACTACCATTGACCATGCCTTTTAGTTATGTTTCTCCCAAGTCCTTTAGCTGCACAGATCCCCCATCTGTGATAATATTTACTTCATATGGCCCTAGAGAATTCATTCTAAACTTACCAAGGTGTTGCAAAAATTTGTTGTCATAGAGAAGAACTAAGTCTCCCTCCTTAAAGATCTTATTTTTAATGTGTCTGTCATGCCATTCTTTGTCCCTTTCTTTTTGTACTTTCTGGTGAAATCCTGCCAGAATACTATCCTCTTCCATTTCCATTAGTGGTCTTAGCCTCTCACGTACTGCGCATCTTTCTGTCATGTTGGTAATTGATGCTATGCGAAGACTGGGTACCATAAATTCTAATGGCACCACTGCTTCCCGTCCATACACTAGTCTCAATGGTGTCTGTCTTGTCAACTTCTTGCATGTGGTCCTGTATGCCCATAATACCGTTGGTATTTTCAAGTCCCAATCATCCCTATTAACATTGCAGATCTTAGTCAATGCATTTTGCAAAATTTTATTGAACTCTTATACTGTCCCTGTTGGCCCTGGGTTATGAAAGGAAGCAAAGAACAAGGAATAAAAGGGAAAAAGTGAGCTTCGCGGGAGACACAGTGACTGTCACCGGGTCAAAGCGAGCAAAAGAACAGAAAAGATGGAGCGAAGTGTGGAAAAGAAAGTCGTTGAATAAGGAGATCGAGGACGACAAATCAACAAGGGAGAGGGATCGAGGATGACTCAGAAAGTGGGAAAATCCACCGTTGGATGCTTTGGAACACCGTGCAAGAAGGAAGGAAAGACAGGCTAGTGAAGCCCGAAAAAAGAGGGTCAAGTTAACCTAGGGTTTTAGACACCTAGGGTTTTTGTATTTAGGGTTTTGGCACCTAGGTTTCGGCCTAAGGCTGTCGGTGAGGTATTGTAATGTATAAATAAAGGTCAAGAGGACCTGGGTCGAGTTGGTCATTGAGCATTGGTATGATATTGTTGTTGATCTACCTTTATTATTGTGTGAGAGATTATCGTACCGGGGGAGATAAGTGCTAAGAGAGAGAGCCTTCTGGTATTGTAATGTCTTCAGCTATGTGCGAATATCAAGTCCTGCAACTGGGTGCACATGAAGGGGAGAGAAAGAGAGAGAAGAAAGAAGATCTGCTAGTTGAGAGTGAAAACAAGAACTGTATGCTTTTCCTTAATAAATCATAAGCACAGTTCTGTGGACGTATCCCTAGAGAGAGGGTGAACCATGCATACCTTGATTTGTGGATGTGTGATTGATTCTTTGATCTCTGTTGCTGTTGTATTATTGTTTTCATTGTTGTGTTAGATCAGATCTATAGCTGTGAAGGAAATATCTAGCTAGTTTAATGATAATGTTATGTTGTTTTTGCAATAAGAACCACTTGATATTCCCCTGGTTGTAGACATCTCTGTCCTGCAACCCCCTCATAGTTGCTTCATGTGAGACTGCATCTGCTACCGAAAGGGCCAGTAGCTAGGGCTTGTTGGTGCGCTCTTAGAGATGAACCTTGGGTCTTCCCCTATGCCAACAAATGGTTCTGTTTCTGGGACTGAGATATTTTTAAGGGAATGTCAAGGTGGTTCCCATCGAAGACAAATATTTAGAAGTGGGTAGAGGATCAATAGAAGGACTTCACTAAATCCCATAACAAGAACCCTAAAATAATCACTAAAGATTGGCTACAAAGATACATCTATTCGACAACACAGGTATTCCAACAAAGGACAAACACCTTCAGTAACCACTCACATAACCAGATCAAAGATCAACACACCGATGTTTTCACATGGTAAAGCCCCTACGGGGAAACATCCATGGCCCCAGCCAACGCGGCCACTTGGAGCAGTTTATTAATGCAAAGAAAAAGATTACAGAGAGATTTTACAAGAGAGTTTCTCACAATCGATCAT
>JZKD02S2435546.1:166838-179944 GCA_000966675.3 Picea glauca
ACCCTCCATGCTCTTTAAATAGAGATCATGGACCAATCGGGTGTTAATCCATGGATCAATGGCCATTAAGATCGAGGAGAGTATGAACCGTCGGATCACTCTATGTCGGGAACATCTTGTGACCGTCGGATTGCCTAACTACAAATGCATACTAATGCATACTAAAGAAACACACTTTTACCTAATGCAATATTAGACCAAGTAGATCTTAACTAACTCCTAAGTGTCTAAATATCCTAACAACATCTTCACCGACATTCATGAGATCTTCTCTGGAGGAATCCATTAGGAGTTACATGAGTGGTTGGCTAGGTTAGCTGACACACAATTTGAAATAAGATCTAGATCCCCTGTGGTTTGGACACCAACATTGATTCAGAAGGTCAAGAGAGTCAACAACGCTATATCCAGAGTAGTAGATCACGAGTTTGATCGTACCATCAGAGGGTATATCACTGAGTTTGCTATTGACAGAACAAAATCGTATAGTCAAGCCAAGAGATACTTTTTCAAGGGACCCAGAGGAAAAGTTTTGCACTTCCTGAAGCTAAGAATCAATATGCTCTTGCATGAAAACCACATCTTGAATATACAGTAGATTGATCGAACCTGAAAAGGCTAATGTTCAATATCTCAGACAGCGACAACGACACAGAAGCAGGACATATGCATAGTGGGAAAGTATTCCACGGATTTCACCTTGAGAATTTGTTTAAGAAAAACTACGACGAAGAAGGTTTCTACAGTGGAGAAGAGGTAGATCTAACCGACGAAGAGCATCCAGAGCCCACTAGAACAGAAGAAGGGGAAGTTGAAGAACTGTGCCAAAGTGAGCCAGAAACCTCAAGAACTGCGTGAATTACTTAAGTAAGTAACGTTAATCCTCCTATTGTCTCAAAAATACCTAGCAGTCAGAATAGTCAGACCCACCAGAGTCTTCAGAGTACTATTACCAGTATCCCAACATCTACTCAGACAATAACCCTAGTCAGCTTTATGGAAGATGAAATGAGACTCCCTATCTTTAGAGGAGATGTATCTGAAGATCCAGATCAACATTGGTTTTTGCGTGAGGCCGTATGGAATATTAAAAGTATCACTGATGAAGCCATCAAGAGAACCCATTTCAACACTACGCTAAGGGACCGTGCACTGAGCTGGTACATGAAACTTGTCCAAGGACTGGCACAACCTAAGCCCCTGAATGAGATCAAGAATGCGTTGATTGCAGAGTTTAAGAAACCTAAGTTAGAGTCACAATGTATTACAGAACTAAAAGAAATTAAACAAAAGGTAGCAGAACCTGTTTGGTAGTTTGACCAGAGATTCAAGACCCTGACAGGCCGATTAACTTTCCAGATCCCCAACGAATAGAACAAAGAGTGGTTCATTGCTGCGTTGTTACCACACATAAGAATTCCTTTGATGAAGCATAAGATTGCATCTCAGGCAAAATCTTTTGAGATCTCCATGAATCTTGAATCAACACCAATGGGAGAATCTAGCTCAGGCATTAGCCAGATCATGAGCCAGTTAACTAGTTTTTCTTTACAGGTCGAGGATATGAATAAAGATAAGGGAAAATACAAAAGGGAAGATATGTGGTGTGTAAGATGCAGATCTGAAGGCCATGATAAGGAACACTGCCCTTTATTTCATGAGTACTTGGCATCAGGAGCACCGAGCCCCTTAAAGCAAGTTAACCTACCATGGTGCAAGGTATGCAGAAATAGGCATCCCCAAGGTGAGTGCTATTACATGCAAAAGTATGTCCATACACCCACAAACTTATATTGTACATTTTGAAAATCAGTGGGGCATGATGATCGGGATTGTAGAGCTTATGATCTCATGCATGAAAGGTCAAGAGACATATAAAAAATTCAAGGCGAAGTACAGCAAGAGGGAAACACTCCGTAGTACAACTCTCCGGGGAGAGGAAATTTCACTCCTCGTGGTGGCTACAGAGGAAGAGGAAGGGGAGGAGGTATGGGCCGAGGCCGAGGAAAAATAATCTGTTACAACTGTGCGTAACTAGGCCATTTAGCAAGGGATTTTTAGAATCCCTACACAACCTGTAGTTACCGTAACTCCTTCGAGCATGTCATAGAAGAATGCCCTATTCTACTGGCTAAACTTTAGGGAAAACGAGGACCCCAACAGAACCCACAAGTACAACTGATATATGCTAAACCTCGTGGAGAAAACCCTAGAGTCGTTGTTATTACTCAAGGAGGCCCTGCTATAGGAGAAGACAGAGCAACCCAAGGAAGGACTGAAAACGACCACAGAGTCAGGAAAGCTACAAAAAAGACCCCAATGTTCGATGCTAGGAAAGAAAGGTAGATATTCAAGGAGGCAAGGAAAGAGTTCAAAGGAGATCAAGGATCTTCATCAAAGAGACAACCATGAATAAAATAATATGGCATGCCTCAGGCGTTTGATCCGTCTGCATCACCAACAGAAGGGAAAGAGGTAAGAAAACTCATGGAATTCTTGCACACTTGTGTTAAGTTGATTCAAGATAAAGGTGCTGTCCAAGAATTACAAGATCTCATCAAGCAGTATGAACTAGGAAAAATAGACCCTTTACTGAATAGAGTAGTGCACCAAATTGGAAGAAGGAGAAGGACAAATAAATAACTACACTTGAATGCTCAAATAAGAGAGTATGAGATAGACTATGTGGTCCTCGACTTAGGGTCAGAAGTCAATGTCATGACAAAGTAGACTTGGGAACTGATGGGAAAACCCAAGCTGATATATTCCCCTATTAGGCTTTGCATGACTAATCAACAAGATGTCGGCCCATTTGGATGATTAGAGCATGTCCCAGTGGAAATCAATGGGGTAAGAACCTTTGCATATTTTGAGGTAATTGAAATTGTTGATGATAGCTTCCCTTACCCTACGTTGTTAGGAATTGATTGGGGGCCTTCGACAATTCCATTGTTGTTGATTTAAAGAAAAGACGCATGACATTTGAGAAAGCTGGCCTTAGGGTCATTGCACCTTTATATCTAGATGAAGGTCCACGATACACATAGCCTATCAGAGATGAAGACCACGCATTTGAATTGGAAAAGATCTACAAATTAATAGCCAGACAATAGGATTATATCAACCCTAGAGCTAACGAAAATCTGAGCTGGCAGAGTGACAACGCATGTTCATCCAATTCAGAAGAAGCGCTGGAAAAATGGCAGAACCAGATGTATGAAGTATCTACAAGAAGATGTGCTAGGCTAACCAGAGAAGTTTGCTAGATTGGCACAATAGTGAGTAATCTACCCACATTTGATGGGATGAACTCCCTAGAAAGCTTGTTATCATAATTTGAGAAGAGTGTACCAAAACAACAGAGGCTGTTGGAAATAGATGAGGCCATGAAAGACACACCAAAAAGATGGTGGGGGACACATAAAAGAAATATTACAAACTGGACACAATGACAAAATTTGATGACAACGTGGTTCTCAGCACAAGAAGGAAGCTGCGAAGCACGATACACAGGTCGAAGCTGCCCAAAGGACCATGTACGAAGCTGCGAAGAGGCCTGGAGTGACATTCCTCGAGAAAAATGGGTACACATCTTTGTCAATATGCTGGATACCACCCCGATTAACTGGTACCTTCAAGCAGAGTTGCGCCTTGTCACTTCAAAATGGGAAGGTATGATCCAGAATTTTATAACCACATTTTTGTTTGATAGTGAATTTCCTTTTGTAGATCAAGCACTATAGATGGTGAGACATAAAATATTTGAGGAGGCATCTAGCCTCCCCTTGGAGAAATAAATGGATGAATGGACTGCGCCCCTCCAGAAACTGCAGACGTGCTACAACATCAATGCCGACGAAGACGATGATCCAAGGAAGGTGAATATCACAAAAACAAAAGGTTAGAGAGATGTGGAAGGTCCAGGAGTGGAACTGCCATTCATTGGACAACCGATAAAGATAAAGAAAGTCAATATCGGGACAGAGGAGACACCGAATCTTGCCAATGTCGGAGATTACTGGGATGTTTCTACCATTGACAAAATCACAGAATTATTGCATGAGTATCAGGACTTGTTCCTGACCAAGTTCATTGATATGAAAGGAATCAAAGGACCTATGGGAGAAATGATAATCCCTTTGAAACCAGACGCGAAGCCAGTCAAGAAAAGACCCTATAGATTGAACCCGAAATATAAGGAAAAAGTGAAGATTGAGCTCGATAGAATGCTGGAAGCAGGGATTATTGAACCTGTCGAAGAGTCGGAGTGGATTAGCCCCATGGTAGTGAAAGATAAGAAGACAAGTGATATCAGGATTTGCGTAGATCTCAGGAAGATGAATGATGCTTTTCTACATGACCCCTTCCCTACACCTTTCACAGACGAAGTGTTGGATAACGTGGGAGTCCAAAAATTATACTCTTTTATAGATGGGTTTTTAGGATACCATCAGATCCACATCGCCAAGGAGGACTGTAATAAGACTACGTTTTCCATAGAGTGGGGATCCTACCAATACATAGTAATTCCATTTGGACTAAAGAATGCCCCAACCATCTTTTCTAGGGTGGTGGTTGAAGCATTCAAAGAATTTTTGCATAATTTTTTAGAAGCATACTTTGATGACTGGACTGTTTTTAGTTTGTTGAAAAATCATATTGAATGTCTAAGGCTAATGATGGATAAATGCAGGCAGTGTCAAATTGATTTGAATTTGAATAAGTGCATCTTCTTCTTACCATTTGGAGTATTATTAGGCTACATTGTATGTAAGAAAGGATTGTTGGTGGATCCATCCAAAATTGCAATTATAGTTGATTTACCACCACCTACATTAGTCAAAAAACTGCGCATTGCGCTAGGGCATACTAGATATTACATGAAATTTATCAAAGGATATGCTCAGATTATTTCTCCAATGGAGAGGTTATTAAAGAAAGATTGTCCATTTGGTTGGATAGACGAATTCCAACAAAGCTTCGACACACTGAAACAAAATATGGTCACTGTGCCTATTCTAGTCTTTCCCAATTGGAGCAAGGAATTTCATGTGCATGTTGATGCATCTTCTATTGCATTAGGAGCAGTACTGGAACAACCCAAAGAAGGGGAAATTGATCATCCATTAGCATTTTCCATTAGGAATCTCTCCACATCTAAAATCAATTACACTACTACAGAGAGAGAGGGACTAGCCATGGTGTATGCATTGAAAAAATTCTGCCACTACTTGTTGGGAGGACACTTTAAAATGTTTACTAATCATTCCACGCTGAAATAACTAGTCAACAAGCCAGTGTTGGGGGAAAGAATATGCAGATGGATTCTCTTGTTTCAAGAATATGATTTTGAGATCATAGTTAAGCCAGGAAGAATGAATAAGGGCCCATACCACTTGTCGAGGTTGGAGCATGGCAAAGAACCTGCTAGTCCGGAGGACACACTACCAGATGCACAACTTCTCGCCATTAGAAAGATTGATGACCACTTCACAGACATAGTCTAGTTCCTATCAACAGGAATAGCTCCAACAGAATACATAGTTCCACAGAAGAAATAGCTAGTGGTGTGCGCTACAGATTTTTCGCTAATAGCCGGTCAACTATATAAAATGGGACCTGATGAGATCCTAAGAAGATGTGTGATGGAGGAAAAATTCCCTATGATCCTCGAAGAATCTCATTAAGGCATTGTAGGAGGACATTATGCAGGAAAAGCAACTACGCAGAAGGTTCTGCAAGTTGGCCTTTGGTGGCCTACATTACACAGAGATGCTAAAGAATATACCGGAGCATGCGATGTATGCCATCGAGTTGGAAAACCATCCCGAAGAGATGAGATTCCATTAACACCACAGATGACCCTACAAGCATTTGAAAAATGGGCCATTGACTTCGTGGGACCTATAAACCCACAAGGAAAGTGCACAGGAGCAAGGTATATTATCACTGCGACATAATACGTGACTAGATGGGCCGAAGAAAGAGAAGTCAAGGACTGTAGCGCAACTACAACTGCGTTTTTTTATATTTGATGACATAGTAACCAGGTTTGGATGCCCTAAGGTCCTTATGAGTGATCAAGGGACACTCTTCATCAATAAGACAGTTGAAGCCTTGACTGAAGAATTTGCATTCCACCATCAGAAGAACACATCTTATCATCCACAAGCAAAAAGAACAGTTGAAGCATTCAACAAGATATTGGAGACAACATTGAACAAGATTTGCAGTGTGAAGAGGGATGATTGGGATTTAAGAGTACCAACAGTACTCTGGGCTTATAGAACCACTTGCAAAAAATTAACAATGCATACTCCTTTCAAGTTGGTTTATGGTCTTGAAGCTGTTGTCCCAATGGAGTACTTGGTACCAAGCTTAAGGATTGTTGCATTTACAGACATGGATGATACTGGTGCCATTCATGAGAGGCTATCATAGTTGGTCGAACTAGAAGAAGACAGATTCATTGTAGGCTTCCATCAACAAATTCAGAAGGAATGAGAAAAGGCCTATCATGATAGACACATCAAGAAGAAGATATCCAGGCAAGGTGATTTAGTCCTGCTATATGACAATAATTTTATCAAACACCCTGGGAAGTTCATAATGCATTGGCTCAGACCATATGAGATTTCTTATGTTATAGAAAGAGGAGCTGCGCAACTGAAGACATTGAAAGGAGATTGGAAGGAAGGCTTGGTGAATGGGAGTCAACTGAAGTTGTACTATGAAAACCAGCTGCCTCACATCTCTCAGTAGAATCAAGAAGATAAGGGTCCAGGTACTAGGTGCAGTTGGAACTGGGTACCAGACACAAAAAATATAGTCTGCACAAGTATGGAAAGAAGGCATAAAGCATAAAGCAAGGGCTACACTGTGCAGTTGAAAGTCGAAGAAAAACAAGAGGATCAGATCTCAAGTACCTTGGGATGAGTCACAGGTGAGTGTTGGGGGCCTGTTGTCCCTGGGTTATGAAAGGAAGCAAAGAACGAGGAAGAAAAGGGAAAAAGAGAGCTTCGTGGGAGACACAGTGACTGTCGCTGGGTCGAAGCGAGCAAAAGAATAGAAAAGATGGAGCGAAGTGAGGAAAATCAAGCCGTTGAATGAGGAGATCAAGGATGACAGATCAACAAGGGAGAGGGATCGAGGATGACTCAGAAAGTGGGAAAATCCACCATTGGATGCTTTGGAACACCGCGCGAGAAGTAAGGAAAGACAGACTGGCAAAGCCCGGAAAAAAGGGGTCAAGTTGACCTAGGGTTTTAGACACCTAGGGTTTTTGAGTTTAGGGTTTTGGCACCTAGGTTTCAGCCTAAGGATGTCGGTGAGGTATTGTACTTTACAAATAAAGGTAAAGAGGAGCAGGGTTGGGTTGGTCATTGAGTATTGGTATGATATTTTTGTTGATCTAGCTCTATTATTGTGTGAGAGATTATCGTACCGGGAGAGAGAAGTGATGAGAGAGAGAGCCTTATGGTATTTTAAGATCTTCAACTGTGTGTGAAGATCAAGTCCTGCAGCTGGATGCGCAGGAAGGGGAGAGAAAGAGAGAGAATAAATAAGATCTTCTAGTTGAGAGCGCAGACAAGAAATGTATGCTTTTCCTTAATAAATCATAAGCACAGTTCTGTGGATGTAGCCCTAGAGAGATGGTGAACCATGTATACCTTGAGTTGTGGATGTGTGATTGATGCTTTGATCTCTGTTGCTATTGTATTATTGTTTTCATTGTTGTGTTAGATCAGATCTATAGTTGTGAAGGAAATATCTGGTTATGTTGTTGTTGCAATAAGAACCACTTGATATTCCCCTGGTTGTAGACATCTCTGTCCTGCAACCCCCTCATAGCTGCTTCGGGTGAGACTGCATCTGCTTAGTAGGTGCTGTCAAAAGGGACAATAGCTAGGGCTTGTTGGCGTGCTCTTGGAGCTTAATCCTGGGTCTTCCCCAGTGCCAACAGTCCCATTTTCTTGAGGATGATATGGTGTACTCTTCTGGTGATATAATTCAAACTCCTTAGTCATAACCTAGATGGTATTATTAATAAAATGGGTGCCTTGGTCACTCATCAAAATCCCAGGACATCCAAATCTAGTGATCACTTGCTCAAATAAGAAGTGTGTTGCTATATCTACACTACAATCTTTGATTGGTGTTGCTTCTTCCCATCTTGTTAAGTATCCAGTCACAATAATGATATATCTATCTCTTGACATTTTTGTTGGTGGATTAATAGGTCCAAAAAAGTCTATTTCCCATTTGTCAAATACCTTCAGAGTTACTTGTGGTATTAGGGGCATATCATCCCTTCTGTTGGGTTTGAAAACCCTTTGACATACATTAGAGTTTTGGCAATATTCCTTGGCATCTTTATGGATTGTTGGCCACCATAATCATGCACGCAATAACTTCTGTGCATTATATTTTCCTGTATAGTTTCCTCCAGTTATACCTTCATGAGATTCTTCTAAGATCATGGGCCTTTCATGTTCCAATACAGACATTCTCAAAATGATATCTATGCCCATCTTGTATAAATGACCTGCAATGAGTTGATAGTCTGCAACTTTGACTACCATGTTTTTCTCCTTCGTAGTGATAAAGTCTTGTGTCGCAACCCCTGTACTTAAGTATTCAATAATATCAATGAAGTATTCATCAACTACCTGTAATGAAAATAACTGTGCATAAGGGAAGTTGTCTTCCAAGTTAGTAGGTTCTTCTCCATTGGTTACGCTTAACAGGTGATCAAGTCCTGCATTCAACTTCCCTGGTTTGAATATCACTTTGAAATCGAATTCTTGAAATAATAATAGCCATCTACAGATCCTCCCCCCAACACTGGCTTGTTGACTATATATTTGAGGGCATAATGGTCTGTGAACATTTTAAAGTGTTTACCTAGTAAATAATGCCTAAATTTATGAATTGCATATACCATGGCTAGGCCTTCCCTTTTTATGGTGTTGTAATTCTGCTCAGATTATGAAAACTTTATGATTTCAAAGGCTATAGGATGGTCTAACTCCCCTGATCCTGGCTATGCCAAAATTTCTCCAAGTGTTATTGTTGATGCATCTATGTGCACATGAAATCATTTTCCCAATACGGAAATACTAATATAGGTTTTGTCACCATCTTTTCCTTTAGAGTGTCCAATCCTTGCTGACAATCCTCATTCCACTGGAAATCCAGTGTCCTTCTTTAACAATTTTTCTATTGGTGCAGTAATCTGCACATACCCCTTTATAAACTTCTTGTAGTATCCTGTGTGTCCCATTGTTTCTCTTAATTGGCGCACTGACTTTGGTGGTGGTAAATTTACAATGACTGCAATCTTAGCAGGGTCAACCAATAAACCTTTTTTACACACTATATGTCCCAACAATATCCCAAAAGGTGTACCAAAAATGCATTTCTTGATGTTTAATGATATATGACATTGCCTATATCTTTCCAACATTAGTCTTAAAACCTTTACATGGTCCTTCAAAATGCTATATACATTCCAATCATCCAGATATACTTCTAGAAACTGATGTATGAATTCCTTAAACGCAGCTATGACTACCCTTGAAAAGATAGTTGGTGCATTCTTCAATCCAAAGGGCATGACTGTATATTGGTAGGATCCCCATTTTGTAGAAAAAATAGTCTTATACCTATTGAATATGGAATATCGTACATTGGTGGGTTCTGAGTTTTCTATGAGATTGATGTAGATGCAACATTTTGCTTGAGAAACTCTTGTCTAGACTCCTTAAATGTTTCCTTTTCTTTCCATGCGTCAAACTGCTTATGTGGTTCTGTGTTATTCTTAACCCATTGGTGTTGAGTTGGATCTTGTTTTACTGCATCAAATCCTATCTTGTCTCCTCAAGTGACTATATCGATGTTTCTCCCATCATCTCTGGATTCTGCAGAAATCCACTGGACATTCTGGTTGTTCTACTTCCTTTTTTCCTAGATATTTCCCAAGAGTGTTGGGAATTCTTTTGTGTCATGGTCTGTTGCATGACAATACATACATGTCGCTGGTGGAAGTGGACAATCGCTTGCATAATGTCATGGTTGTTGGCAGTTGTGGCACACTACTGGTCCTCTTCCTCATCCAAATCCTCCTCTGCCTTGTCCAAATCCTCCTCTACCTTGTCCTCCACCTCTATATCCACCTCGATCTCCTCTCACTGTGTTGTACTAGGGTACCTGGTTATACTGCACGGGGTTATACTGTGGCTGTGAATTATTGTACCACGGCTATGCATTATTGTACCGCGGTTGTGAATTATTGTATGATTGTGGTACCTAGATGAACTAAGGTGGAACTTTTCCTATCATCATTTCTTCTTGCACCCTATAAGTATCTGGATTTCTTTATCTCATCAGCTCCATCGTTCTAAAATCCTTATCATCATGGCCGACCGATTTGAAAAAAATGCAATATGAATTTTTGGGTATTGTATTATACTTCTTCATCATTTGATAATGATATGGATCATTCCCATGCGTCTTACAAATCTCGCAACATGGTCCTCATTTTGGAAAGGGGTTTGACACCCATGTTTCCATGTACTACACAAAAGTTGGACATGGAAAAGGTTTTCATTATCTGTCTGGTGTATTCTACTGCGCTTCTTTCCAACCTTTTCCATTATCTACTTTATCAGATCCTCTTCCATCATGACTAAGTCCATGGCCTCCTTATTCTTTCCTTTATCTATCTCTCTGTCCATATCTCAACCTCTAGCCAGTGCTTCCCCCTCTTCCTCCATGCACGCAGGGAAGTTTAGCTGTTTGATTCCATGGTAATCACATCATTTTCATACAATAAAATCTTGATTGAAGTATACAACGATATGATGTACCTACCTTCGGGTCCCTTTGGAAAATCTTGCTCTGCTGCAGTGTACGACTTTGCGGTATATTCTGCAAATTCAGTGATAAACCCTGCAACAATACTGTCAAACCATAAATCTATTGCACGTTAATATTTTATTAACTTGTTGTAACTGCACAATCTCCACAGTTTTACTTTCCAACTGTCTAATTCGATATGCAGGGTCGTTTTCCTTTGACTTCAATAACCACTCCTGCAAAAAATACAGGAAATCACATAAAAATACCTCATGTAAGTCGTTAAATACATATTTGTCAAGATATTTGCAAGGTGTTAACTTGGGGTTTCCTTTGTCCTTCTGTGCAAATTGAAGTTCCTTTTTTTTCAACCATCTTTCAATCTCTGCCTTCGTTGGATTCCATGGCCTGGACATTCCCTTCTATACTTTCATCCTCTGTGTGTTTCTCCCAAAGATCCAATCCACTCAATCTTGTGCAATTCGTCCCAACAACAAAACCATTTTTTGGTTCTTAAATTCTTCTTGGGTTGACCCAGGTTCTGATCTCAAACATGTTTCTCCAACAAATCCCTAAAAAAATATCTTTCCTCCTGGTAAACTAGAAGGCAGTGCTGCGAACAAGATGCACAACACAGTCTCACCCGAGATAACTTTTATGGGAGACTGCAATACTCAGGTGTTTGCAGTCTAGGAATGAGTGGGGATTGTGACTGGTTTCTTTATGCCTTATCCATTATCCTTGTTAATCATTCAATTACTTCTATGATTTATTCATCTTTAAACCTATGCATGAATGATGATATAACTACTTTAACCATTCATTCTTAAGCTAATGATCAATAGAAAGTAAAGAATTCAAGAAAATTCACATAGAACACATGGTTTACTATGGTTCACCCCCTCTTGGGGCTATGTCCACAAAGATCTATCTTGTTTTCTCTTTTATTTATTCTACTACAAAATCTTGCATTGCGCGCATTACATCTTCAGTAATACAATCCAAAATGAGGGTAAGAACCCTCTGTGAGGCTGACTAGATCACAAAAGGCTTCTCATCCCGTGACCTAACCCTCAAGGACTAACTTATTCGAGTCTTCTACAAGGCTTATTACAATCATTATATTTCCAACTAATTAACTCTCAATCCTTAACTGACATCCCTTCCTCAATACAAGATCTCATCTCTCCTGACCTAGATCTCCTAGATCCTTATTTATACTACTTTATAGGTTTATAACCATTACAATCTTGTCAAAAACACTAACCTTATCATGGTTAGGCTTGTCTTCTTGCACACAATGTTTCTTTTCCTTCTTTTTCTGCATGTTGTTTTCTTGCCACCTCTTGCACACGCTCCAAAATTAGGCATTTCTTTCCAAAAATAGGTCTTTCCCAAAATAGATCTTTCTCCAAAAATAGGCATGTGCCCAAAACAAAATTCCTTCTCAAAATAGGCCTACGCCCAAAATAAGATTTCTTCTCAAAATATGGGTTTGCACCCAAAATAGACTTCCTTCTCAAAATAGGCCTGCGCCCAACACTTTGTCTTCATCCTTATTCTCAAGGTATCTTAGGAAAACGCCATCATAGTTGTTTCTGCACAATATTCTTTGAATGAGATGATATTGAGCAGATTTGAGTCTAAGAGATATTTTCTTCTTTGGTTCCAAATAATGTGGGGCCAACCCATGGGTTAAATATTATTTCATTTCATAGTACCATTGGTTGGAATTAACAGGAATATAGAAAACTTCTCTCTTGAAAAGGTCTTGGTCTTGATACAATGTGTCTTCCTGGACTTCATCGCTTGCTGATTCAACAACCAAGTTACATAATCCCTTCCCTTTGACAATTTTGTCAAGCCTGAGTTCTAGGTTGTATTCTTTTAAGGATGTTATCCAATTAGCTCTTTTGTCCCCCATATCCTTTTGTACCAAGAGATTTCTGACAGCGGGATAAAGGACAATGAACTTTGTATTTGATTTGATCAAGTAAGGATTGACATATTTCACAACTTTGAATACAACATAGGCCTGTCTTTCAATTTCTGGGTAATTCAATTCTTCTCCTTGTAAACTTGAACTCATAAAAGCCATGGGAAATTCATCTCTATCTTGGTTCTTCTAAGTTAGAACAACTTCAAATGAAATGCATGAAGAAAAAGTGTAGAGAATAAACCCTCAACTGAAGTACGAACTCAGAAGTATAGGGTCTTGTACTATTTCTGATCTAATTTTTTCAAAAGAA
>JZKD02S2435546.1:199678-215087 GCA_000966675.3 Picea glauca
ATATATATATATATATATATATATATATATATATATATATATATATTACAAAGTATTCATTTATTAATATATCAATTTTGTGATATTTAGTTTTCATATATCAATATAAAAATGCAAGTTATTGTCATGTTATTTTTTCAGGAAAATTATGAAAATCCTAGAGGACCAATGAGTTTATATCCGAAATATGCTAGTAGGAATGTCCAAAAAAGTGTACAAGGAGATGGTCAAAGAATTGGACATAATTGCATCGTAGGGGGAGCTATCTCAACAACAACGTGATTCAAATGTATGTAATCATTGAAATAGGTACAAATAATTAATTATATATTAAATATTTTTTTCAAATACTCTCTTACAGAAAAGAAAAGAAAATGGAACTCATTACGCACATAAAACTAGACGACAAGGAAGAAAAGGGTTGATAGAAAATCTTGCAAGTAATTGGTATTTCCTTAACAACTTAAGATTTTTTTGTTTGTAAATTTTAAGTTGATTTACAACAGCCATCCTTGAATGTCTTCAAACAAGTGCTAACATACAAAGAAGAACCATTAGAAAAATTGATTGACATTGGATTAATTAAGGGTTGTGAGTATATGTTGGCATATCAAAAATTAATTGTCGAATTTGAAAGTATAATCTATGTTGTTTTACTTCCATTATTTTATAATTAATGAAACAAAAATAATACTTTATATTAAATATATGATTTATTATGGGATATAAAACTTGCAGGAAACAAAGTATGGAATTGAGCCAACAGAAGAATTGTTGAAACAAGGCATGATATTTGATTTTGAACATATGTGTATGATTCATGAATCACTTATTTCTTTGGACGTACGTCTCTTTTCAATTTACATTCATGTATATTATTTATTTCAATTTTCATTATTCTCACCTATGTAGATAGACTCATTACAATTTTTTTTTATGTTTGTAGATAGAATTTCAAGAAGAACAAAACAATCGAGACAATCAACCAAACATTCAACAAAATAACCCAAGGCATGGAAGTATCTTGAGCACTAACAAAAGTTCCAGTGAAGAATGATGACCAATATATTTGGATATCAATGCAATCTGTAATTATATTTTTTTGAAATAATTGTCTGTGAAAATCAAACATTTTTGTTTAATGTAATGGACATATTGTCCCAATTTAAAGACAAGGGATTACCGATAAGTGTCCCATTTTGTATGACAAAGTCCCTCTTATTCATATAATAAAATATGTTTTAATTTATTCTATTGCATTGTCCAATGTCGTTGTGAAATGTTACATCACCGATTAAATATATGGATGACTAAATATTATAATGAAGAGATGGAAAATATGATGATATAACAAATTAATCCAAACATCATATCCAAATTCACTAATCAAAATATAAGATACATGTAAATTTTTTGATAAATAAAATCCCTCGATGTGTTTTGATATTAAATCCCTGGAGCTTAATTATTTTTAACTCTCCCGACGCGTTTTGATGTTAAATCCTCAATGCTTAAATATTTTACTGCCACGGTGCTTTCATATTTTACTTCCCTGCTACTTGAAGTTAAGTGGACAAAACATGGGCTATAGGTGTATGTACACACCGATGCTTGTCCCTTATACAAGAACACCAATTTTTAAACATCTTCTAACACCTCCGGCCACCCAGATGTTTTTATTCATAATCAACTTCTGTTATAGTATCCACAAAAACATCCGCTATCGATAACAAATGTTGTAGCGGAGGTTTTATTGAATTTTTTTTCCAATTTTGTAACACTAGAAACCTCCGCTATAATTTATTTTCCTTGTAGTGGTAAGGGAAGCAACTTGGTATAAGGTTCTTGAGTTTAACCCCAGTTGTCTGGTGTAGCTACTTCCGATAGGTTTAAGGGCTCTATTAGCCACAAAAATGTTTTACTCCCTGAGAGGAGACTTTATTTTAAGCTCTTCCAAATTCCTAAAAGCAATTAAAACCT
This sequence comes from Picea glauca, assembly GCA_000966675.3. Lineage (NCBI taxonomy): Eukaryota > Viridiplantae > Streptophyta > Pinopsida > Pinales > Pinaceae > Picea > Picea glauca. Next base: position 201,659 of record JZKD02S2435546.1, read on the forward strand.
AAAATATGAAGGAAAGCTAAAACTAAACCTAACCTAAATGTGATCCAATAACCATAGACATACAACTACTGAGTCACAAGTATAAAATAATTAAAACAAAATCCTATCCTGCAGGAGAAAAACAATCTAAAATCAATCCAATTTATGTGTGTCAATAAACGATCTAAAATGTTGAAGTAATTCTTCATTAAGACCATTTAAGTTGTTGTGTCTGGATCAGATGAAAATCATGACAAATGCAAGAAAATTTTAATAATGCATAACCTAAATCAATTTACAGTTAAATAGATCAATTTAAATAGAAATAATAATCTTCAGAAAGAAAATTCAAAAGACTATGATTATAAAATATTAAATGAAAGACCGAAAAAAAAGTTCAGATTTCATTCAAGCTTACAAAGAACAATGATAAATAGAAGTGAGTGTGGATTTTATTACTCTGATAGAATAAATTCGTAAAAAGATTTTAAAACCATTTCCCAAATTTAACATCAACGTTGTCTCATAAAAATATTGATCCATCAACTGCTGGTAGAGCCTCTATTCTTATCCCTCTGAAAAAAAAAAAAGTTTACAAAGGAAAGAAGAATGCAGAAAATGATGCCAATCCTTTTCTCCTCTCCAGAGACTCTCCCCTTATGATACACAATGTCTCATGATATATTAATATCCCAAGGTCCCTTTTCTTAATTACATAATAAAATATCATGATCCTAAAATCTCTATATCAATATTTATCAACAGACTCGACCTTCATTGATCATATCGAGAATGTTTCAAAAAAAATAAAAAAATATTAACTAATATTCCAAGTCAACCATGAGTAAAACTGATTGAACTGAATGAAGACATTGATACATAGATGCAGGGCTATAAAAATAAATATAACTATAAATAATAATAAAACAACTAATTTAAATGTTGGCAAAAACTTAACAAATTATCAATCCATAAATTATACCTGAAAAAATGAAGCTAACCTTCAACAACATTCTTTTAGCCGAGCTGATCATTAATGATTTAGATTGTTTAAATCTGATGTGACAAATACGTTGACTCCATATGAGTTTACAATCATTTATCCTTAATTGAGAGATTTCTTTTTAAACTCATTGATTTGTCTTTCATACTGTTCAAATAAATTCCTATTCTGAATTTTGAGTTGTTGGTTTTGAATTCTTAAGAAAGAGGATTCTTTTTGGTTTCATGTTCTTCTAAATCAACAATCGTGGGAGTGGGATGAACATAGGTTTCCTTCGATCTATTATGATGAGATTGTGCAAACCTTCTTGCTAGTTTTTTGTTCTTCATCTGATTTCATTTTGACTGACCTGTTTCAACTGTAGGATTCAGGTTGGTTCTATGACCCATTAAAACTCTATGTGAAGGCTCGTGCAATTGCCAAATTGTGGCCACAAAATGATTTGATAAACCTCAGCCACCTGATTGTCTAAAACATGTCCGAGTACTCTTCATCATCCTCAAGGAGCTTGGCCCCCGCAGGCTCTATCTTGACCACCGGTGTCATGGCTACTCAAAGAATTTGGTGAGGGATCAATTCCATGCATAAACACTAAAAGGCAATGAGTGTAACTCTGACACATCTCAATGCAACACACAGGTAATGAGGGAATGATATGACAAAATTATCTGAAATTGCCTCATAAAACCTAACAAGTAATATGAAGGATTTATTATTATGTGCTTCATAACTTCAGTGTACACATGTCACGGGAAGGACGATCCATGTAATGATTTAAGGTATCGAGGTTATGGTTTTTCATAGTGGCTAATAAATCATTTCCATTATACAGTACACCATCCCATTACCTGTGGATATGATAATAATGTGAAGTCATCTATAACGATAACTTATGTTGTCATTCGTTAATCCTTTGGTTCAGTTAGATTCATTGGAGTGAAACAATGATAATGGTTACCAATAGTGAATTTATTTAAGTATGAGATCCTAAACATACCACCATTCAATCCATACCTCGTAACTTTGATATTTTGATAATACATGGTATATATCTAACTATGTCGCAATATTATTGAAAGTTAAAAATAATCCAAAACAAACCAAAATCCAAACCAACAAACTATACAAGTCTTGAAATTATGGCATAGTAAACAAAATCATAGTGATATGATCAATGAAATCATAAGTGATATGATCATTGAAATCATAAGTGATATGATCAATGAAATAATAAGTGATATGATCATTGAAATCATAAGTGATATGATCAATGAAATGATATGATAGTGATAAACAAAATCATAGTGATATGATCAATGAAATTTTAGTAATAATCGATAAAGAATGAAGTCATGAATTCCATTCTCGGATAAAACAGTAAAACCTAGGACATGACTAGAATAGTATTTAATCAAGATTGACATGGAATCACATACAATTGAACGATAAACATATTTCTCATTTTCGAATTTCATGTTAAAATTCATGAAATTCGAAAATGTGATAATCGATATTAAAGTGAAAATCTATCATTCAAATTTGATTTCATAATCTAGTGGTATGATATATACTGTATATGTGATAATGGATAAAATTGCATATTCTCCTATATATAAAATACAATCATTTGGACATGCATGGTATGATATATACTCAACACCCAACATTTTCAACAACTGCTTTGCCTCTTCGCAGCTACTAGGCAAAACATTATCACTAGGAAGAACCTTATATTTGAATATCCTGTAGTTAGTGGGTAATAGAATTAATGTACAAGGTCATTTAACATTTATAAAAGAAACCATTTCTAATGTCGATTGTATTGTGACAAGATTTCGCAAAATTAATATAAGTCACTTGTTGGTCAATTACCTCAATATTGCCGAGAAACATGCATTTGACATGTCAAACTTTGGTTTCATGTTGTAAACTAACATTGTTGTCCCAAGCTGGGTAGACTTTGACCGAGCACTAGGTCCAAAGAGAGGGGTGGTGGAATCATATTTTAGGCTTTCAAAAATGGTATCATTGATATGAGCATCATCCCCTAGCTCATCGTTATGGAATGCGTCTAACAACATTGCCTCCATGGCAGTGGTATCCCATGAGTAATCATCCATACCAACTTGTTTTTTATTGTCTCCAATGCCAACTTCCGAAGAACTACTATTGTTGTAGTCATTCCTAATTGGTGAATATTGATGTAGTGGGAATTGAATAGGTGCTTGATTCAACCATTCTTGGTACACTTCCTCTCCGAGTTATGCTCTCATTACAACCTTCTCTCAGGTTGAAATTATTGTGGGGTGCAACGAAAGATGGTAGGTAGGTCGCTCATCATCAGAAGAATCCTAATTTCAAAAATATTGAACATTAGTACATCGGTGATATTAGTAAGCACAATTCAATAATTTGTTTATTCAAATTACATTATACCAAACAATTATTACCATCACCAACCAAGGATTGCCGCTGGAAGATGGAATGTCACAATTGGTAGGGTAAAGTGGCTGTCAATTTTCATCTACCAACTGCTTGCGGTATGTTTCTCTTGATAAGACCTTCCGACGTTTTTGAACCAGTACTGAAATATTTTCTGCATCTGAACTTAATTCTGAATTAGGATCCTTCAAATTTGAATACAATTTTATTCAGATTGACATGGATAAAAAAAAATCAATGAGATAATTGAAAGATAAAGAAAATAAGTTAAACTTATTGGAGATGGAAAGGGAGAAATCCACGATGGACTTTGAACAATATGGAATGGGCTGGAATTTGAAGAATTGACCATTTGATCATATAATAATATTTTCTCCCTACATTTCAACAATTTCTCCTATACATATCTAAAATAAATTTCGAGGACCATACCACAATCTCAATTTGAATGTATTTGTGAAACCATTTTTTAAGAATAAGGAGACATAAAATGAAAAATGTATACCGAAGTATTGCAAGTCACGTGAATTCATCCTAAAAGATAATTGGAGATGAATATACTATTTTATGTGCAAATAAAATTTCAAATAACTTCAAAATCATCCTGGTGTGCTTATAAACCATAGACGCACCAGTGCAGATATTAACAATAAGCATTGGTGCATTGAAAAATCAACCACACAGTGTTTCTAGATTTTGTTAATAAAAACAATTATGTCTCCGGTGCATCAAATAATATGGACGAACTAGAGCATAATGTAATATGTCCGCACCGGTGCGTCTTACATAAATGCACCATCGTGCCGACAAAGTTAAAAAAAAGCATTATTTTTTTTAAACAATTAAAAAAAGGGTGAGAATCGAATTTCATAAAGTCATTTAAATATTAAAAACCTATTCACTATTTCATTATTTTGCAAAATTTTGCAGGGGAGAGACTTGCAAGAGAGACATATGGAGGAACATTGTGGAGGAGAAAAATACTTTGGAACCACAATATTATTTAGAATATGAAAATTTGAAGGGTATGGTGATTCACTCTAAACCCTTTTCATAAAGTTTTTTTAATATTAAGAAGGTATTTAATATTTTCATTATTTTTCCAAAATTTACAAGAGACATATTTGGAAGAGAGACATACCGAGGAGCACTGTGGAGCAGAAGAATACTTTGGAACAACATAAAGATTCATAAAATCAGGATTTGAAGGGTATGGTGATTCACTCAAAACCCTAAATTTAGAAAATAAATAAATAAATAACAAAAATAAATAAAAAAATCATACTTACCTTAAACCCTTGTTTTTTTGGCTTACGTGAATGAAAAATTTCACCCTAGGGTTTAACTCCCTCTATCACTTCAGAATTAGGGCTTTTCGTTTTAGGTATTTTATATCTAATGGGTTTGTTTTTCTATATATAAGTGTTTGTCATGTGATGCAAAGCGACCACTTATTCCATCGGATCCCAAATGGAGTAGGCCCTCTGCCTTTTAAAAAAAATAAATTAAACAGTTTCCGATTTGATGTTTTTTAAAAAATGTTTTCTACTTTTCCGGTGCGCCTTTTCGACAGAAACACATCGGTGCGTTTATGTGTAAGGAATGCATCGATTAATAAGACAGATTAAAAAAAATAAAATAAAAAATATGGTGCATAAAAAAAATATCGCTGATGTTCCCTTCTAAACAACACAGAAAATGTTGTCACATAATTTTTTAAATTTTTCTTCTCATCCGTGTGCAATTTTTCTATTGTTTATTTTTTATTTTTTTATGAATGTTTAATTTTTTTGCTATGTTTTTGTTTTCTTCTATAGTCATTGTGATGTCTTATATATATATCGCACTGTTGTAATTCACAATATTTAAAAAAATAAATTAAATTGTTGGGTGAGTGTTGTTGTATGGAACGTACATGCGTGTTTTATGTAATAAACACACTGGTGCTTTGTATATAAAAAGCGCATCGGTTACAACGATTTTTTTTTTTTCGCTAAAAAATATGTGATTTATTTATAAAATATATTTAATAATTTCTATATTGAATGGTACAGGTTGTATATTGATAAAAATATGAGTGAGAAGAGTTCAAATAACAAAAAATTTGGTTGACACAATGATGACACATCCGAAAAAACGAAAAAACAAAAAAATGGAGGTTCTATGTAAATTATATACAAAATTAATATGGTTGAACTATATGTAAGTTTAACTAATATGTATTTGTTAGTGTGTGTCATGCAAGGCCACAAAATGAGGAAGCTCGATAACATTATTTATGATCTAAGTGCAGAAGAGCATAAAAGCTTGATGGAAAAATTTCAGAGGGATGAATTAGGTGAATGAAAAAATACTATTTGATATGATTGTTTTTTTGAATTTTCATTAATAATATACTTAGGAATATTAGATGACATGTTTCAAACAATATATTAATTCACATATGTTTAATGTTCTACATGCACCAACAACGAGGGAACAAAATGTCATCATAACAATTTTTTTTTAATTAATATAGAAGATGTAAATGATGATGAATTGGTCCTCAACTCATTTGGAGTGGTGTTGGAGATTAATCAAAGGGGGGGAAATTTTTACAAAACTATGAGGGATATAGTGGAATGAATGTATAGACGTAATTTCCACTTAGAATATAGAAATCAATCCAATGATTCCAAGAAACAATTTATATTTAAACTACATGAAACATTTCTAGAGCAATGGTCAATGAGACCTGTCAGACTTGCAATATAAAAAACATACAACAACAAAAAAAAATCTTTCAAAAAGTAATATTCCTAAAAACACTTTTTTAGAATATATATATATATATATATATTACAAAGTATTCATTTATTAATATATCAATTATGTGATATTTAGTTTTCATATATCAATATAAAAATACTTCATTGTCATGTTATTTTTTTAGGAAAATTATAAAAATCCCAGAGGACCAATGAGTTGATATCCGAAATATGCCAGTAGGAATGTCCAAAAAAGTGTACAAGGAGATGGTCAAAGAATTGGACATAATTGCATCACAGGAGGAGCTATCTCAACAACAACATGCTTCAAATGTATGCAATCATTGAGTTTTTCTATTAGGTACAAATAATTAATTATACATTAACTATTAATTTTCAAATATTCTCTTACATAAAAGAAAAGAAAATGGAACTCATTATGCACATAAAGTTGGACGACAAGGAAAAAAATGGTTGATAGAAAAGTTTGTGAGTAATTGTTATTTCGTTATAACAACTTAAGGTTTTTTTTATTTGTATATTTTAAGTTGTTTTACAACAACCATCCTTGAATGTCTTCAAATAGGCTCTAACATACAAAGAAGAACCATCAAAAAAATTACTTGACATTGGGTTAATTAAGGGTTGTGAGTATATGTTGGCATATAAAAAATAATAATACTTTACAAAAATAATACTTTATATTAAAGATACGATTTATTAAGGGGTATAAAATTTGCAGGAAACAAAGTATGGAACTGATTCAACATAAGAATTGTTGAAACAAGGCATGGGATTTGATTTTTAACATATATGTATGATTCATGAGTCACTTCATGCTTTGGACGTACGTCGTTTTTCAATTTACATTCATGTATATTATTTATTTCAAATTTAATTATACTTAATAATGTAGATAGACTCATTACAATTTATTTTTATGTTTGTAGATGGAATTTCAAGATGAACAAAACAATCGAGACAATCAACCAAACATTCAACAAAATAACCCAAGGCTTGGAAGTAGCTCGAGCACTAACAAAAGTTCTAGTGAAGAATGATGAACAATATATTTGGATATCAATGCAAGCTATAATTATATTTTTTTGAAATTATTGTCTGTGAAAATCAAAATTTTTTGTTTAATGTAATTTGTTAGCGTCAGAAGTCACTCCTGGATTGCGACAGGAGCAGAGCCCAACGCCCATCAGTTTTATGTCACGATAATTTTAATGGATGATCAAATGGTTAGAGACCCGGGATAGAATCACTCTAGCTCAGGGACCAGGTATGGTATGTAAAGAACAAAGGAGGTCTTGATCTAACTTTAGTCAGTGGGTTGATTGTAAGATGAGAAGGTGGAAGAATTGGTGAGAGGAGTGAGCAAAACTACCTCGGGCAATAGGCCTTTCAGTAGTTTGCAGAAGAAAAACTCTAAATGCAACATCCTCTTGGTTCAGAGTTTCGGGGAACTGAAGGGGTGACTTGACTGGATCCTCCAATTCCAAGTCATTCAACATTGAGAAAATCACAAGACCGATTAGAGACAACGCAACTGTTACAGTGATCCAACCTACATCATCCTATCACAACTACAACTCGACTGGATCCTCCAATTCCGAGATGTTCTAATACAGTATAAACAAATACATAGAAAGAAGCTGACATTCATAAGGCAAGAAGTCTCAAATGTTAATACATAACCAGAATAACCAGTTCTTCATTAAAGCTTTTACAATCGGGAGCCTTGCTCAACCATCGATACTTCAAAAATGTCAAAACTAAGTACATATACTCCTAAAAATTTGCCCAACAGAGGCGTCTTGGACTTTCAGGATGGGGCGTCTCTTCAATCAAATCTGACCTGCACTCCTCTTTCATACGCCATAGTAACTCTGCATGGCTCATGCTAAGGGGTAGCTGAGCCCTTAAATGATGAATTAGCGTGCACAGGATTCCATGGTGAGTCGAGGACTCGACATGGCTTCTATGGAAAAAACCCGTACAAAGGACCATCTCGGGAAGAATTCCTGCCGGGACATCCATACCTTGCAATTAATGAGTGAGGTGAGGCTTCAACCACCCCCTCTCTTCTTCATTCACTTCGAGTGGGTATCAAGGTTGAGATCAAGTCGAACTAGCACCTGGAGAACACGGTGCCCCCCTTCTAAAACTCAACTCGGCACTTTGGGCCCCCTTTGTACAGCTCTTTCCTTTTCCCCAAGTGACCACGGGTCACGACCCTGTGATTTTCCTCAAAGGATCTTTCAACGCTTCGGGGTTTGAGATTTTGAGATGTGAAATGATGAGGAGCACTTGCCCCTTGAACTCTTGAATGCCGACATGACTTGATCATGCTCCACGCGTCCTTTTGGATGGATGACTAAGATTACGTCTTCGACGCTTTCACTATGAACATCCCGAAAGGCCCCACCTGTGGCTCAGCTCTTGTGTCACGTGTCTTTATGATGAATGGTCCCGATCCTCTCGAAAATACTGTGGGCCCCAGTCCTAGATGCCTTCGGCACTTTGCATCTCGGGGATAGGAAGAGGCTGCTCCTTGTGCTTCAAAGTCACGATGGGCAAAAAGGCGAGGAGCCTAATCACGCACCACGTGTCCCTTTTGGATGGACAACTGAGACTGCTACGTGATACTGTGGTACCGGGTCCGGGATGCCTTCGGCACTTCGCGTCTCGGGGATCCCAGTTGCAAAGAAAAGCGTTTCAAGGTCGCGATGGGTGAAGTGGTGACATAGCCTAATCACGCTCCACGCATCCCTCCAGATGGATGGTCCCGATCATTTGACGAATGTAAAATAAGCGCTATCCATCACGCTAATCGTGGCGCAACTCTGTTGACTGCGATTTCCCGCTGACCGTCGATATGCTTCGCTAATTGATCCTTGCCGTTGAAATCAGACTGCTCGCTCGCTTGATTTTAAACCCGAAATGGACTTCTCCTGTGGGCTACACTCGGCGCTTAGGCTGCGGCCTTGGACTAGAACGCATTTGATGGGTTTTCACACCCCATTTCTTCACATTCTACATCAAGGGCCTAAAATCGGAAAAAACACCTCGTTTGCAAGAATCGATGCTAACATTAGGCTCCATGGGGGATAGAGTCGTCCCTATGATGCTCTAAGAGCTCATTTGCAGCTTTAGTGCCTTCTGTTGGGCTATGGAGTCATTTACTAAGCCAAAAAATAAAAAATGAAAATAAACAAAGAACCCAAAGGACAATATTTACAAACAAAGGAGTCGTCTAAGGCTCAAACAAAACACTTCTTCAGAAAATGCCCATTTACTAGGTTGTTGAAAACCTCTTCACCCTCCAAATTCTGCAACCTGTAAGTGTTTTTTGAGAAAACCTCGAATATTTTGAAGGCCCCGATCCATAGGGTGTCAAACTTGCCGTGTTTTCCCTTATCCTGTATGGGTGCATCCCACTTAAGCACCAAATCCTCGATCTCAAACTCTTTCTTCTTGATCTTCCTGTCAAAAGCCAGTTTGACCTTTTGTTGATGGTCCTGAATTCTGTCCATTACCTGCTCTCTAGCCTGCTGGACTTCCACCAGTTGATGAACTCTTCTGATCATGTCATCAGGCTCTTCTTGATAATCCTGGAAGAACTTTGCTACAGGAATGGCTAGTTGAGAAGGGAAAACAACTTCTGCTCCATAAACTAATTGGAAAGGGGAGATGCCTATAGATCTCTTTGTGGTCACTCGATCATCCCATAGAGCGAATTTCAACTTTGAATCCCAGGCCTTTTTGTTGTCCTCCAATAGTCTTTTGATGATCCTTATCAGGATTTTGTTGGAGGACTCTGCTAAACCATTTCCCTGGGGATAGTATGGGGTGGAGTGAATCAGTTTGATCCTGAATTGCTCACAGAACTTGGCTAACGGCTCAGCCTTGAAAAAGGCTGCATTATTAGTGACAATCCTCCTTAGGCAACCGAATCTTGTGATGAGGTCTTCCAGGAATCCAATGATTACCTTGTGGGAAGCAGTCCTGGTGGGAATAACTTCTATCCATTTAGTAAAGAAATCCGCGGCAGTTAGGATCCATCTGTGTTTCCCACTAGAAGCAGGGTGGATTTCTCCAATAAAATCTAGGCCCCATTGCTGGAAAGTTCTTGAAACAACCACAGGCTTTAAAGGCAAAGACTTGAGCTGTTGTTTTCCTACAAATCTTTGACATTTGATACAGGCTCTGACCTTTCTACAGATGTCAATGAATACGGTGGGCCAATAGTATCCAGCCCTGAGGATTTTGTAGGCTGTGGCTTTACAGAAATGATGCCCTCCACATTGGCTATCGTGAAAGTCAACCATGATCCTATCAGCCTCTTGTGGATTCATACATTTCAAAAGCACCCCCAGGGGATCTTTCCAATGTAAAACTTGATCGACAAGGCGGTATCTGACTTCTTTGAGCTTCAAAGCTCTTGCTTTGTTTCTTTGCAGGCCATATAGAGGCCGCAACTCCTACAAAAAATATACGACATCCTTATACCAGGGACATCGAGCCAACGTGGGTTCTACTTGAGGGTCTATATCAGACAGTTTATCCTGCTGACTTTCTGAACATTCATTGATGACACCTACCCCCAAATCTTTGCAATTTTCTTCAGCCAATATCTTAGCTAAACCTTGACCTTTGATTAATTTGGTAGGCCTTATTTCTAAGTCAAACTCAAGGATCTTGGCTATCCACTTACTCCTCCTCCCGTCTATGTCAGGCTGAATAAGAATGTCTTTAATAGCGGTTGAGGGGACATAGGAAATGATTTTTTGCTGTAGGAAATAGGTTCTAAAGGCTTTGAGAGACTTTACTAGGGCATAGGCCTACTTCTCCATAATGTCGTACCTGACTTCAACATTCCTCAGATATTTACTAAAATAGTTAATAGGCTGCTCTAGCCCGACCTCATTTGTCTGTAATAAAACAACAACCACTGTGTCAGGTGAGGCAAAGGAGAAAATAAGGAAATCCTTTGAGTAATTGGGACTGATAAGCATAGGAGATTCAGTCAAGGCCTTCTTTATCTACTCAAAGGAATTTTGAGATTCAGCGGTCCACCTTACTTCATTTCCCTTTCTCAACATGACCGTTATAAGTCTTACCCCTTCAACAAAGTTAGAAAAAAATCTCCTTAGAAAATTAATATTATCAAGGAAAGATTGGACCTCCTTCTTGGATCTTGGGATTGATAAGGCCTGTATTTCCTCAACTCTGCTAGGATTGATCTTGACTCCTTCGGCTGATACTATGTGACCCAATAACTTTCCCTCCATGGCTAACAAAGATTTCTTGGGATTCAATGAAATGCCATAACTCCTGCATTTCAAAAAAACCTTCCTGAGATGAAAACAATGTTCTTTATAAGATTTGGAAAAGATTGTTATGTCATCCAGGTAGATGACGACAAACTTATCCCTTTCCCCAATGAAATCTATGTCCATGGCACGTTGAAACGTTTTCCTTGCATTCATCAATCCAAAAGGAATTTTATCATACATGAATGTGCCCCATGGAGGGGTAAATGCCATCTTTTCCCTGTCCTTGGGCATAACAGAGATTTGATTGTAGCCAGAGAAGCCATCGATCATGGAAATCCTAGATGCTCCCGTTACCCTCTGCAATATATGCTCCATTTTTGGTAAGGGGTAATTGTCCTTTCGTGAGCTTCTGTTCAGGTTTCTAAAATCTACACAGAGTCTGATTTCTCCATTCTTCTTCCTTATTGGGACCAAGTTGGCCACCCACTCTGAATATCTCAGTGGCACGATGATCTGGGCCTGTAGTAGCTTCTTCACTTCCCTCTCCATGATAGGTAGCAGCATAGGATTGATCTGTCTTAGCTTCTGCCTAAATGGCTTTGCCTCCCTTTTCAACGAGATTTTATGCTCAATGAAAGAAGTGTCATATGTTTTGATATCTTCATAGGTCCAGGAAAAAACATCAACAAACTCCCTCAATAGTTCAACGTATTCATCCCTCTGCTCCTTTGTCAGACTTTTGGACAATTTGACAAACTTGGGTTCATTCTTAGTGCCAATGTTGCACTGAGTTGTATCAACGTCATCCTCTGAGATTTCCCCTTTTAATGCCACATCATTTCTATCAAAAAGCCTTTTCAAAGGAACTAGTCCCCTTGGAATATGATTGTTGGGAAGCTGCACGATGTTACGCTCTGCAATCTTATTCAAAAAATTACCCCCATCAAACCTTTCTTCAAATACAGATTCTTGGTCAATATGCATCTCTGAAAATTCTTCGACAGTCTCCAAGAATCTTTTGATCTCAAGATCATCCTCGAACACCTTCCAATGTTTGACATTGTCAGGTATGGAGGGCCTGTATTTTACTTCTACATCGTATCTAAATTTAGGTGGCAAGGGCACTTTGAAATTGCTTGCTGATGTAGCCAAGGAATCTTCCACTGTGTTCTTCTCTCTTGGGATGAAAGAAATGTTAAATGCTGAGAAGAAACTGTCAATTAGGTCCCATACCTCATTTTTGTAACTCCTGAGTCGAGGATGTTTAGCTTGATAAGTGTTTCTGATCTGCTGGACTATCAACACTGCTACCTCCTGAATTCCCATTTCTTTTGCAGCCCTTAAACCTAGAAAAAAAGCTTCATATTCTGCCACATTATTAGTTGCTTCAAATTCAAGCTTGTATGATAGGGATATGGCTTCCTGACAAGGCAACACAAAGACCACTCCCGCGCTAGCGCCTTCTCTAGAAGAAGCTCCGTCGAAAAACATTTTCCATATGGAGGTGTTTGGAGGAGGTGTCGCATAATCAAATAAGGGTTTCTTTCTGATTTGGAAAGGGGCTTCAGGAGCATCAGTGATCTGCAATAAGGTAGACCCCAAATCAGTGTCAAGGGAAAAGATGGGATGATTGGTGGGGTTTGATTCATCACTGACAATATAGGCTAGCTGGGCCTCTCTGTACAACCTCCTGTGTTCCCCTACAAAGACTGGAATGGTGGCATATGTGAGATCCATCTGTAATGTTCCTCCAAGCTTTTTAATCCAAGACCTATACAATAACATGCCAAACTTGGGGGGAACATCAGCTACCACAATGTCCATGACCACACTCTTCATTGGAAACTGAAATAAAGATACCACCAAATATTTGATGACTCCAAGACATTGCACCCTCCTTGAATCAAAAGAGTACAAATCATGATAAGCCTTTGTCACCTCCAGTCCCAACTCTTCCATGACTATTTTGGGCA
>JZKD02S2435546.1:216395-237944 GCA_000966675.3 Picea glauca
AAGAGCATTGAGAGGCTGAGGTAACACAAGGGGAGCATACCTAGCAGCTATAATAGCCTCCATTCTGGTCATGGGGGGATTTTCTCCTGCCATAGGAATATTAGGTGGAGGAGAATTCAAAGGAGAAGAAGTTCGAGAAGGGGATACTGGGAATGGGCTTCCAGGAAACAATGGGGGATTTAGGGAGAGGACTAACGGGCTTGAGTCAACAGATGCTTCTCTCTGTGCAGAAGTGGCAACAGTAACAAGAGGAGGAGTGGTAAAGCTAGGAGTGGGGAAGTCTCCTGTGGTCCTGGGTCTACGCCAAGGTACAACTTCAGGGGAAAGAGGAGCGACAAGGATTTCTCCCTCCAATCCCAGACCAGAAGGGGAAAACTCAGCAGGAACACTCCCAAAATTCAGGAAACGGGAAACTTCGGAATAAGGTATGCTAGGAAACTGAGGAGAGGAAAATGGAGTTTCTACGGAAGGAGATGGCAGATTTCCTGGTTCGACGATGGAATATTCTCCTTCACAGGCCATTCCCTTTCTGAAAATCACCTCCGGATCAACTACGGGTGTATATAGAGGTATCTTTGAATGGGACCGCGTATGTTTGCCTCTGGAAGCCACAACTAAAACAGGGGGTTCGCTCCAGTGGATTCATCACAATGGAGTCATCAGGTGCATAGTAGCAATATTCAAAGGCTCTGATGCCTGATGCACCTTCAGAATCAGAGGCTCAATGTCGTTCAATCCCGGGGAAAATTTTCAACTTCGTCCCCGACAACGGCGCCAGAAATGTTAGCGTCAGAAGTCACTCCTAGATTGCGACAGGAGCAGAGCCCAACGCCCATCAGTTTTATGTCACGATAAGTTTAATGGATGATCAAATGGTTAGAGACCCAGGACATAATCTCTCTAGCTCAGGGACCAGGTATGGTATGTAAAGAACAAAGGAGGTCTTGATCTAACTTCAGTCAGTGGGTTGATTGTAAGATGAGAAGGTGGAAGAATTGGTGAGAGGAGTGAGCGAAACTACCTCGGGAAACAGGCCTTTCAGTAGTTTGCAGAAGAAAAACTCTAAATGCAAGATCCTCTTGGTTCAGAGTTTCGAGGAACTGAAGGGGTGACTTGACTGGATCCTCCAATTCCAAGTCATTCAGCGTTGAGAAAATCACAAGACCGATTAGAGACAACGCAACTGTTACAATGATCCAACCTACATCATCCTATAACAGCTACAACTCGACTAGATCCTCCAATTCCAAGCTGTTCTAATACAGTATAAACAAAGACATGGAAATAAGCTGACATTCATAAGGCAAGAAGTCTCAGATGTTAATACATAACCAGAATAACCAGTGCTTCGTTAAAGCTTTTACAATCAGGAGCCTTTCTCAACCATCGATACTTCAAAAATGTCAAAACAAAGTACATATACTCCTAAACATTTTCCCAACAGAGGCATCCTAGACTTTCAGGATGGGGCATCTCTTCAATCCAATATGGCCCGCACTCCTCTGTCATACACCATCTTAAATATACATGGCTCATGCTAAGGGATAGATGAGCCCTTAAATGCTTAATTAGCATGCGTAGGCTTCCCTTGTGGGTTGAGGACTCGGCGTGGCTTCTGTGGAAAAAACCCGTACAGAGGACCATCTCGAGTAGACTTCCTACCGGGACATCCATACCTTGCAATTAATGAGTGAGGTGAGGTTTCAACCACCCCCTCTCTTCTTCATTCACTTCGAGCGGGTATCAGGGTTGAGATCAAGTCAAACTGGCACCTGGAGAACATGGTGCCCCCCTTCTGAAACTCAACTCGGCACTTTGGGCCCCCTTTGTACAGCTCTTTCCTTTTCCCAAGTGACCATGGGTTGCGACCCTGTGCTTTTCCTCAAAGGTGCTTTCGGTGATTCGGGGTTCAAGATTTCGAGATGTGAAATGATGAGGAGCACTTACCCCTTGAACTCTCGAATGTCGACATGACTTGATCATGCACCACGTGTCCTTTTGGATGGACGACTAAGATTACGTCTTCAATGCTTTCACTATGAACATCCCGAAAGGCCCCACCTGTGGCTCATCTCTTGCGCCGCGTGTCCTTCTGATGAATGGTCCTGATCCTCTCAGCAATACTGTGGGCCCAGGTCCTGGATGCCTTTGGCACTTCGCGTCTCATGGATAGGAAGAGGCTGCTCCTTGTGCTTCAAAGTTGCGATGGGCGAAAAGGAAAGGAGCCTAATCGCGCACGATGTGTCCCTTTTGGATGGACGACTGAGTCTGCTCCGTAATACTGTGGGCCCGGGTCCGGGACACCTTCGGCACTTCGCGTCTCGGGGATCCCAGTTGGAAAGAAAAGAGTTTCAAGGTCACGATGGGCGAAGTGGTGACATAGCCTAATTGTGCTCCATGCGTCCCTCTGGATGGACAGTCCTGATCATTTGACGAATGTAAAATAAGCACTATCCATCGCGCTAATCGTGGCACAACTCTATTGACTGCGATTTCCCACTGACCGTCGATCTGCTTTGCTAATTGATCCTTGCCGTTGAAATTAGACTGCTCGCTCGCTTGATTTTAAACCCAAAATGGACTTCTCCTGTGGGCTGCACTCGGCGCTTAGGCTGCGGCCTTGGACTAGAACGCATTTGATGGGTTTTCACACCCAATTTCTTCGCATTCTACATCAAGGGCCTGAAATCGGAGAAAACACCCCGTTTGCAAGAATCGGTGCTAACATAATGGACATAGTGTCCCAATTGAAAGACAAGGGATTACCGATAAGTATCCCATTTTGTATGACAAAGGCCCTCTTATTCATATAATAAAATATGTTTTAATTTATTCTATTGCGTTGTCCAATGTCATTGTGAAATGTTACATCACGGATTAAATATATGGATGAATAAATATTATAATGAAGAGATGGAAAATATGAAGATATAACAAATTAATCCAAACATCATATCCAAATTCACTAATCAAAATATAAGATACATGTAAATTTTTTGATAAATAATGGAATTAAAAAATACCAATAATTGCACTATCACAGGTCGATGTTTCTCAATGTATTTTAATTATTAATCTCATGAGCATGTTTAATATTAAAACTCACCAGTCTGTTTCATATGAAATTCACACTGATGCTTTTATGTAATCGGTTTCAATATTAAATTAATACCACAAAATTATATTGAAAATTTGGCCATTAGTGTGTTAATATTATACGAAGCACATGTGCGTATGTGTTATTGATACGCACCAATGCTATAGTGTTATTTATAAGCATTGGGGCTTGTTTGTTACGGAAAAGAACCAGTGCTTTCGATTTTTAATGCACTAGGGCGTTTTTCCCTGTAACACACTGGTGCATATTATTTTATACAACATTGGTGCCTTCTTATTAATAATGCATTGGTGCATTCTATGTAAATATCCTCGATGCTTAATTATTTTTAACTCCCTCGATAATTTTTGATGTTAAATCCCTGGTGCTTAATTATTTTTAACTCTCCTGCGTTTTGATGTTAAAGCCCCGATGCTTAAATATTTTATTGCCCCGGTGATTTCATATTTTACTTCCATGGTGCTTGAAGTTAAGTGGAGAAAACCGGTGTTATAGGTGTATGTACACACTGATGCCTGTTACTTATACAAACGCACCAATTTTTAAACATCTTCTAACACCTCCGACCGCCCAGATGTTTTTATTCATAATAAACTTCCGTTATAGTATCCACAAAAACATCCTCTATCGATAACAAATGTTGTAGCGGAGGTTTTTCTGAAAATTTTTGCCAGTTTTGTAACACCAGAAACCTCCGCTATAATTTATTTTCCTTGTAGTGGTAAGGGAAGGAACTTGGTCTAAGGTTCTTGAGTTTAACCCCAGTCATTTGGTGTAGCTACTTCCGACAGGTTTAAGGGCTCTATTAGCCACGAAAATGTTTTACTCTCGGAGAGGAGACTTCATTTTAAGCTCTTCTAAATTCCTAAAAGCAATTAAAACCTAAAATATGAAGGAAATCTAAAACTAAACCTAACCTAAATGTTGTTTCAGGATTAATCCGTAAGTGCGGACACAAACTGCTCTCCCTAGATCCACCCGGATCTAGAACAAAAAAAGACAGAATGATACTCTTTCCCTAGATTTTAACTATTGAATGAACTAGGAGGCAAGAATCATGAACATACCGTATGATCGTTTCCTTGGGTCTTTGTTGTACCAATTTCTCTCCAATGTTCTTGCGCAATCCAGACCAAGACAGCTCAAACCAATCGAAGTGAAAACAACTCAATATATTCAACAGTTAATCTATACATATGATCAAGGAGTTATGTAATAAAGTGCAATCAACTTTATGGGAAAGAGACACATTACTGTATTATATTGATAGAAAGAAAAACTTACAACCTGAGCCTTGATGTTGCAACCCTCCTTTTGATGGCTCCTAGCTCTCACACACACACTTGCTCATGCATGAAGAAGATCAACCACTTTTGATAACCTTGCTGGTGTTTCTAGCTACTATAGCATCAGTCCTTCATAAAATCTTACACTAATTATCCAATAAATCTCTTGCTAATTTGCTGCTTAACCTTTTCCATGAGCATTCCCCTCAATTTATAAGAGAGAATGGATTAGTTACTAGGATAGGAATGATCCCAAGATATCAAGAAAACCAGTACTTAGATAACCATTCGAATGCCAACTCATCATTCTAGAAGATTCCCTTCTAGAAGGTTCGAGAATTTATCTTTTTCCTTCCTTTAGAAGATGTTCGCACCCTGATAATTAGGTACAGTGTGAACTTCTTGCACTCCATCTTAATGCATCCTGCGAGAATCATGCATTCTCACAGGCAAATATATAGGTAGCCTGTGAACCTCCCTTAAAAATATGATTTCTGGAAAGAGACAAAGGTAACTTTTCTCAGGAAAGTGTTCTAGTGAAGAGCCTGATTTCTCCATCATGATTACATCATCATGACAACCAAATTTATGGATAACAGAATGCCCCCCAAAGTCTGAGATTGGAAACAGTGACAGTCGATAGACTTTGTAAGCTGCATGTGTGTATCAAGAACTAAGAGCACATCTAATCAGAAACCTGCAAACATCCAAGCATCTGCAGAAAATCATATATAGCCATTCTGAGGTAGGCATTCCCATACTCAAATCATAGACTGATGACATCATAAACAAAGGTCATGGCCCTAATCATACACTGTGGATCCATGCCATTACAATATAGCATAGCCACCTAAATACACTGTGGATCTATGCGATAAATTTTAAATCAAGACGACATAGCCACGAAAGATACACAGTGGATCTATGTGTCGCAAATTATACATACTCCATCGCAACCTGGGTCATAAAGAGAATATCCAGGGTCTTCAATCTCATCGCCCAAAGTACAAATATATTCATGTGATTACATGTGTTGAAGTCGAACATGGTAGAAACCACTTGATTACCGGTCATTGATGTAACCGTTAACAAGTCCGAGGGAAATCACCATTGATGTCAATGACTCCCAAGGTACCATAGTACAATCCATCGACTGTGAATAAATGAGTTGATGTCGAACATCTGATGGAATCTTTTGATCAGGGGTCAATGATGTAAACCCACTGTCGAAAGCGAGGAAACTTGCCATTGAGGCATGCAAGCTCCAAGGTGCTAAATAATTTCTAAGTCTTGATTCTGGATAATGTGCTGAAGTCGACGGAACAAAACTCGTCACAGGAGGGCCTTGATGTATCCTCCATCAATGACACGAAATGAGTAACAATGTTTGAAGGTGAAATAGAGCATGTAGCAATTGGACTTTGGACACAGGGAAGGCCAACACGGAGAGAATGGATAACTACAGATGGCCGACTCAATATAGGTTTCATATGGACTTCTCTTGAACATATGAACGACAGGACCAATGATTTGGCAGGATTGACTCAAAGATGACACATGGAATGAACTTGTAATTAATCGAAAGAGAGACAAATGGATTTCCCAAACCGACTTCAAATGATGAATAGGGGGTGTCATGTTCAAGAGAGACACTTACTGCCAATCAATATAAATATGAAACATATCCCTTTCCCAAATTTTCCCCCACCATTTCTGGCAAATACCTCTTTATTTTTACGCAATCTTGAAGAGGATCACATATGCTTGTTGATATAAGCTCATCCTTCGGACGAGTCCCTCAGAGTATTTTTAATGAACCCTAAGAAGGAATGGTTCGGTCCCATCATGGGTCTGTCAATGTTTGTTTAACGAGTCCAGAGATAGTAAACTCGAAGGTTTTTCAAGATTATAGAGTTTGGAAAAACACTTAAAAGAGAACTCTCCCAGTTCCTTTTTCGTACAGTAGTCCAACGAGACCGAAAAAGGGTTAAACTATCGCTCGAAAGACGCATACTTCAAATACTTTATCGAGCATGAAAATAACAAGGTCACTCGACAATCTTTTCCTATTTAGAGAGTCTGAAAAGAGCTTAAAGAAAACTCCAGGGGGGTTCCTTTTTCGTATAACGTCAATGAGCCCGAAAAAGTGATAAAACTATACTCAATCACATTCTTATGTTTTTCAGGAGCGCAAGAACGGACAAAAAAACGCTCGAGGTTTTATGTAAAAACCATAAAAAACAAGCAAAATCACACCATAACGGAGAAAAATATGTCCATATCCTTTTCGTAATCATCAATGTTTCATACCTACAAGTTATTACACTCATTTTCACATTAGTCATTAGGTTTAAATAATAGATAAACATAAAAAAACCAAAATTTACATAGTAACAAGTAATTTAAATGAACAAATAACCATTTTTACCATATCATTTCATATTTTCACCATTGAGTTCCAAAAACCCTCATTTTACCCTCTGAATTCGGTGTCGATTTCCGGGAGCTACGAGTGATCATTTGACGAGCCGTCAGCAGCATCTTGGTAAGTTCTTCATTCCTGATCTTTTCATGGTTTAAAATTTTAATTTCATTGGTTAAAAGTTTTGTTTTAAGTTATTTTTTAAACCATACATGTGTGGAGGTATTCTCGCAGGTGGCCCATACGGGACCTGCGAGAATGACTTGTTCTCGCAGGTGGGCCTTAAGCCACCTGTGAGAAGTTCGCACTGTGCATAATATGGCACCTGCGAGCAGCGCAGAACTCAATTTTTTTTTCAAAATTTTAGCCAATAGAAAAGATTCATTTGATGAATAAGATCATTAATCATCTTTGTATGTTTCTTATGCAGGTAAATAGGCACAAACATGGTTCTTGAGTGGTGAGAACGAGAACATGAGGAGGATAATACAAATTCCGAGATTCATCCTCCCACCATAGCTTCATTAAGAGATTGTGGTCTCTTGAAATACTTCTGTATCCCGGGCATGAGAGCCCAAGTCTGATTCCTGGAGTATCTAGTCCGAATGTGGGATCCAGACTAACAAGTTTTCATTGTAGGAGCTCACACATTAGCCATTGACATAGCGGACATATATTTCTTGACCGGATTATCCAGGCGTGGGTCCTATGTTATTCTGATCGGCAGTAGAGGTGGCGGTTTGAAAATGAGTGAATACTGCAACCAATATTGTGTACCCGAGGCCGAAAGAAAGAAAGGGAAAGTGGCAATCTGGGGAGTAACTGAATTGAATCTCCGCACTATTCTCTTCACGATTTCTCGGATGGATGGAAGTGCCACTCCCCATATGGCATTGCAGAGCTATTTCCAGTATGCCATCGAGTGTACTGAGCCCCGAGTATTTAACTGGGCTGATGCAGTGTTGCGCAACATCAAAAGACAACTAACAAAGTGCAGGTGGGGTGATCTGAAACAAGTTGGTTATGGATCTTTGTTAGTGTCCTTATTCCTAGAGAGAGTCCTTGTATTTAGATTACAGACTAAGTAGGGCTTGCCGGGTCCTAGGGATCCGAGGATGTTACGATGGTGTCGGCTCATGGCCCGGCACGTGGCAGGACCAATCGTCAAATATGATGATATTTTCTTTGACTGGTTGAAAAACCAGATGTCGATGGTCGATGACTACGCGTATGCTGGGTTGGATTTCCGAGGAGATCCGGATCTAGCACTACCTGAGGACGGTCAATGGGGAGACCTTGGTAAGAAGTACACAAATTTTCTCTTTTTAAATGTTTTTGAATTTTTGTATTATATTCAAATATTTTCGTTTTATATATTTATCCAAAGACTAACACAAAACGTTTGTCGATAACACAGATGTTGGATCATATAGACCTGTTGGCTCTTCTCCTATCCAGTGACGAGGAGAGGCAGCAACAGCAATACCACAGTATGCCGAAGATTATCTGGTGGTGGAGCAGAATTTAGAGGGCCTGACAACCGATATTCTAGATATGACTCTGTGATGTTGTTGGTTGTTCAGCCAAGACATACACCTCGTAAAGATATAAGTTCATTTGTTGGGGCATAGATGGCCCATGCAACAGAAGCTAGGTTCCGAGTACTACGGCTAGCACCATCAGCGAAGCTAATATAAGGTAGCGAAAACTTCGACATCTTGCAATCAAACACAACGTCACGTAAGGGTAGAGACCAAATAACGTCAAAAGAAAACTAAAGTAACACACACAAAGTATGATACATAAAAATACAAGTACTTTTTCACAAATAACTTATGCATAGTACTTCTTCAAGTACAACCCATTCCTGGGTTCACTCAAAGGTATAGCGTCATAATCAACCAGCTCATACGCTCCTTTTTCCAACACTCTGCGAACAATATAAGGACCACGCCACATTGGTTCGAACTTCCCAGTTCCTAAGACATATTTATCTTGTTCATATAGAAGAACAAGATCACCTTTAGAGAAAACACGAGGCTTGACATGCCTGTCATACTATGCCTTTACGCATTTCTTTTGGGCTTCTATTACTAGAGTGGCATCACGTCGGGTCTCTTATAATCGCATCAAATACAACAGACGTTCCTCTTCAGCAAAAGTATTGGGTAAGAGTTCTACAACTAGTTTCAGAGAAGGTATCTCACATTCTATTGGCAGAATGGCTTCCATGCCATAAACTAATCGAAAGGGCGTAAACCCCGTAGTGGATTTAACAGATGTTCGATAAGCCCACAATGTCGAAAACAACATCATGTGCCAACTAGTTTTATGAATTCCTATCATCCGTCGAATCATATTTATAAGAACCTTATTGATTGCTTCGACTTGGCCATTAGCTTGTCGATAATAGGGTGTTGAGATATCATGACGAAGACCCAACTTCTCTGTAATTTCAGACATCATAAAATTCCTAAAATGACTACCGTGATCGGTAACAATAGCCTAAGGAACACCAAAACGAGCTATGACATGGTTAAAAAGAAATAACGTTGCAGTCTTTCCAGTATTATCGAATGTTGGCATCGCCTCGGCCCATTTTGTAAAATAATCAACAGCTACAATGATGTAACCATGCCCCCCGGCCGAGTGAGGGTGACATGTCATGAAATCAATGCTCCATTTTTCAAAAGGACCAATGGAGACTACAGGTTGAAGAGGAGCAGGATGCGACCAAATCTTTTGATTGTAGGTCTGGTAGGCATGGCATTTTTGAACGACAGTAATGCAGTCGTTGAACAAGGAAGGCCAAAAATATCCTGCACGTAAAATCTTCTGGGCAGTAGCATACCCAGACATATGACCACCACATGCTCTGGAATGGCAGTCATTTAAAGCTTTTTCGGCTTCGTCGAAAGTCAAACAACGTCGAAACACAGAGTCAATTCCTCGACGGTAAAGAGTATCCCCGAGGATAATATATTGACGTGTTTGATAACGGATGCGACGTCGTTCATTACTAGACAAAGCAGGCTGAAAAGTCTGAGTCTGGAGATATATAATGATATCTCCATACCAAATATCGTCAGTGCTTATAAGGAAAAGAGATTCATCAGGTAATGAATCTACTGCTACATTTTCCGTGGAAGAGTGGGGAAAATCACATATTAACTCAGCGAAAACTAAGGATTTCTTAGACGTGGCGCGATCGAATTCCAAGTCGAACTCCTGGAGTATGAAAATCCATTTGGAGTACTTGCCCCCCAACAATTGACATGTCAAAATATGTTGCATGGGGTTGTAATGTGAAATCACTGTAGTTTTCCTGGAGAGAATATAATGACGAAAACGTTGAACCGCTTGAACAGCAGCCAAAGCCAGTTTTTCAACATGTTGGTACTTAATTTCAGTTGAAGTGAGACTTCGACTCAAGTAATAAATAACATGTTCATCGTGTGCATCATCCTCTTGAACGAGAACCATACCGATAGTATACTCGGAAGCAGCTAGATAAAGAAAGTAATCCCGACTATAATCAGGAGGAAAAAGAAGTGGAGCTTTTGTGAGGGACAACTTCAAAGATTCAAAAGCGTTGTTGGCAACTTTATCCCAGACAAACTCTGAACCTTTATTTATAAGACGTGTAAAACCACGAGTAATCTCGGCATAATTAGGGATGAAATGACGAAGAAAGTTTGCTTTCCCCTGCAAACTTTGTAACTGGCGCAGTGAAGAAGGACGAGGGAGATTAAGAATCGCCTCAACCTTAATAGGATCTACTCGGATCCCTTGACGTGAAACAATGAAACCGAGAAGACGGTCAGACTCTATGCAAAAGACCCATTTATGAGGGTTTAGATGAATGCAATAGAACCGACAACGAACGAAAATTGCTCAGAGATGAGTGGGGTGATCGACTCGACGTAAAGAATGAGCTGACAAATCGTCCAAATAAGGTTGAACGATATGATTTATATCGTGAAACGCATAAGACATAGCACATTGAAACGTCGCACCCGCGTTCTTAAGACCGAAGGAAAGTTTTCTATAGGCGAAAGTACCTCAAGGACAAATAAAAGCAGTTTTATGTTGGTCCTCAGGAGCGATGTTAATTTGATTATAGCCGGAAAATCCATCCATGAGAGAAAAGATTTCACTGCCGGCACAGTCATCAACAATCTGGTCGACGAAAGGGGTTGGAAAGCTGTATTTCGGACATGCTTTGTTAATATCCTGATAATCAACACAAACACGTATACTACCACCTTTCTTATCAATCGATACAGGGTTGGAAACCCATTCTGTCAGAGCCATGGGATAAATAAAACCAGCTTTAATAAGTTTTTCAACTTCGAGTTTGATAGCTGCCGCTTTACGTGGATGGACCGGATGAAGGCGCTACCAGACTGGTTTAGCTCTGGGGTATGTCTGAATCTCATGCACCACAATGGCAAGGTCGATACCTGGCATCTCTTCAGAACTCCAGGCAAAGATGTCACGAAATTCTTTAAACATAGATGTATAGGTGACGATTTCTTCTGGAGAACACGAAGCTCCAATGTGAACATTTTCAACTATCCCAGGTTTAACTGATATATCAATGGGTATCATGAAAGAAATATTACTTAGGTTCCATTCCGCAAACACATCACGTGTAGATCCAGGAACGGTCGATATGACAACAACGGTCGATGGAGTCGAAATCCGTTGGTAGTTCTCGAGAGTGTGTTGTTCCAGAAACAGTATGGAACGATGATGCCCATCATCCCAAGGGGTGTCTTCCATGACGGACATGATCATCTCATCAGTGGGAAAGATGACACGGAAAGGATCGGGAGACAACTCATCAAGAGAAGGTGTAGAAAGGGTTGCCGATTGAATGGCTTGATAAGCAGAATCAACCGGACTTAACGGCATGATGTCGCTGAAACGAGTATGATCTCCTGGCTCAGGGACTATCCAAGGGTCAAAAGACACCGGAAGCTCATGAGGTACAATGGAGATCATATTAATAGAAGCAACTGACGGGCGCGGAATATGAGGTGGGGGTGGTATGGGAAAAGTTCCCATTAATGAAGAGTCATTTAAAAGGCCGACACCAACATTCTCATAACCCAGAGGGGTTTTAGCTATGAACGACACGTTTCCAGTACAAGTATCAGAATTAAAGAAGGCCAGTTGATCAACCGTAACCACTTTTCCCTGATGAGGAAATCGTATGACACGAAAAAGTGTTGACACAACAGCGCGCATAGAATCTATCCAGCTATGACCAAGTAGAAGATTATAATCCAGGGGAGCATCGAAAACTTCCACTTCAACTTGGACTCTCTTACCTTCTAGAGTAACAGGCAACGACGGGAGAACACCGTAAGGCTTAAAACCAGAGCCATTGAAGGCTTTCAAAGTATTCTATGATTCATTTAAAGGAGGAGAGCCAATGGCTTTCCAACAAGCAAAATACATTACACACGTAGAGGCACCCTCATCGATAACAGTTCGACAAATATTCTTGTCGGCAACAACAACTTGGATCTGAAACGCAAGCTGTGGGGGTAACCTTGGAATATGGTCTTCCAAGTCAAAGACTATCAAATTCATATCTGTTGGATCAATTCCACCTATAGCTTTCAATAGAGCCCTTCATTGTGCAGGACAAGACAGAAGGACTTCAAGGGTAGACATCGCTGAAGGTGCTTGGGCCAGATCTTCAACAATACTATAGTTCTGGGCCACACGAGCATGAGGATTGAAGGCCGATTTCTTAACGACACCTTTCGGGGGTGGTCTCAGAACTGTATCAATACTCGGTCGTTCGAGATGAAGAGGACCGTTCGTAGGTGGATTCGGTGGAGAGGGTTGAACCAGAGTAGGAGTTAAATCGTCAACCTTCTCCTTAGATGGAGTATAGTCTTTGGCTCTAGTCGTGAGTGCAACATTATTTTTCGTAGAATCACCGGTACACATCAAAACATATGATGATGTAGAAGTAGAGGGTTGGTCATGAATGACCAACGAGGCCTGTTGCTGAGACGGGAAGGGTTGGGACAAGACCGCCGGTGTAGATGGCTTTGGCGTTCCTTGAAGGAACTTAGTAACCTCGACGCATCGAGGACAATCCTTCATGTAGTGATAGTCACCACAGATAAGGGAAGGGTAGCGTGGTTTGTGCTTATCCCGATCTTCAACAGGAGGGGTTTTAGTTTGCTCATTCTGATTATTATTTTTACTCTCCTTATTCTTGCCTCTTCCTTTCTTTGATTTATTTTTACCGGTCGGTGTAGATTGGACAACGTTCACCTCAGAAGTTTTACCGGTGGAAGGGGCAGGAGACAGAGCATTTTGAACATTAGAAGATGTAGACTTAGGGGTTGTACTTGAAAAAGAATGTGAGTGGGTATGATCAGTACCAATCACACCATCAGCTGCATGCGAGGCAGCTGGAGCAGTTGAAGTGATGGAAGTACCAGGATGAGGTAGTTCAGGTAGTAAATCGTAAAGTGTTCCCATTTGCGAATAAACGAGATCAAGATACCGAGCACGACTTATAGCCTGCTCCTATGTAACAACACCACCCATAGCAATGTCTTTACCAACTTCATTCACAAAAGATTTCGTAAACCATTCTGCCAGTAGCTGATCAGGGAGTTCAAGTTTAATGAGACGTCGTCTCCTTCGCCACTCATGAATATGATCCGATATATGAGTGCCCTTAGTTTGTTTGAAAGAAGTCAAAATCTCAGTCCCAGTATCGTAACAGATCGGTAACTGGTAATGTGTGAGAAAATCCATAGCTAGGGTGTTGAAATTAGAAAAGAAACCTCGTGGCAATTCAATATACCACTTCGCAGCCGAACCAGTAAGGGTTCGTTGAAAAAGACGTAGACGAATGGAGTCATCCATCAGCGAGTTGGAAGAACACCATAAATGAAAAGTCATGACATGATTATTTGGGTCCTCTCCTGCCTTCCCATCGAATTTTGGAATATCCGATGGAAGCTTAGCAGGAATAGCAGGCCATTGGGGAGAGTGACGAATAGGATCATTGAGAATCCTAGACAAATCTGGCAAATCCAAGGTAGCAAGAAAAGGTAACTGTCGGTTTACTTGTGGGTACTAATGGCTTTGGGGTGGAATCCCTGTCAGAAAACCAGTAGGACCATAAGCAGACTGTCCATAGAGAGAAGACCCTGGCTGATTCGGTGGTGGCCAGATAGGATAGTAACCCCAAGGATTGTAACCTTGAGTTTGACTAGGGACCTGAGGTTGAGTAGTTTGACCCGAACCCCAAATAGGATTGGTTATACCTAGATATGGTTGGCCTATAGTAGGGACAATTTTCTGCCCCCCATCATTTTGAGGAAAGGTTTGTAGAAGCTGATTCCAATACTGGGCCAATTCAGGAGGTATGTTTTGTCCAAAAGGTGAGGTTGGTCCCCCTATCGTAGGTATAGTTCCACCCGGAAGTTGTGTGCCAACCGTAGGTTGTGTAGTAACTGTGTTGTGTCCGGGAAAAGGAAAAGGGACTGTACCACCCTGTCCACCAATAGGAATCTGCGGGTTCGTTGCAACAGTTGGGATAATGCCACTAGGATTAGGATTGCCAGAAGGAAATGGTGGGAGTGTTGGAATAAAACGAGGAACATCATATCCAGGAAAAGGAGGACCACCTGGAGAACTGGTTGGGGTTTGCGGAGGTGTTGGATTGCAAGCATTCAACAAAGCATTCAACGCATGGTAACCAGGGGGTAAATTTGGGTTAACCTCAGGCATTCGTTGGGTATTGATAGGAGCAAGAGTAGCTGCAGTAATTCCGGTTTGGACATTCGTAGTATTCGCGAGATGGGCTATCTCAGGAGGGAGAACAAAGTGATAAGTGGTAGTTACTGGTGTAGTTTCTGCCTCAGGAGATACGGGGGGGTTGATTTCGTAAACTGGAGGTGACTCAGTACCAAAAAGGACTCGTCGGAAATCACCTGACCAAAAAGGGTCTTGGCCTACTACACCGTGATAATGCCCAATGGTTGATTCAGAAGATGTAACAACTGATTCTTCAGAAGAATTTAATCGCACAAGAGGTCTTTCACCATGACGACTGCGATAGTCCTCTCTAGTATTGGTAATTCGAAAATCTTCTAGAGAATCAGTGCGTTCTACCTGTGGAGGTGGTGTAGAAACGTCTTGGACTTCACTTGTGTCCACGTGTGGTGGAGTAACAACTGGAACTTCACTCTGATGAGGAGAGCCCTCAGGTGTGCTAGTAGGCAAGGGTTGAGAACCGTCCAAATGTTCTAGAGATAAACCTTGCATTCTACGTGAACGTCGTGGGGGAGCAATTGTAAATGAGTGACAAGCTCCGCGAAGAAAATCCTATGGTCAACTTCTAGAAACAAACAACACACACTAGTAAAGAAAATCTAGGAAGCAATCACCAAGAAAACAATACCTTCTAATATTGAATCCACTAGTTGGTGATGAAATCCAATGTTGCAACAACGAGACGAGAAGGGGCGGGGATAGGGTGGAAAAGTTATGCTGATGACCTGCTTAACGGACTTACACCCTGGTGCAAGCTCCCACACATAATCGTGGGTATACCCTCCAAGGAACCCGAGTGATTTTGATCAACGTCAATTCCAGGTATCGTGAAGACTTTCCCCTCCACAGTCACCTTGGGTAAGAACCTAGAGAGATTGGCCACTAAGGTCACCACCAACAACAATAAATCCTGGGGGAACAGTCGTAAGTCCAATCCACACGCAAGGGCAGGGTATCTAGCCTGAAATCAACTCAAAAGGCTTCCACTCATCATTGTGGGTATACCTCTGAGTGATCCCTGTAATACATGCAATCTCTACACTAATGTCAACAAAGCAGGGTTAGTAACTCTGCCAACACCAATGCGACCTAGTGCTTGACCCTTGTGTTAGAAGGGCTTCCCAGGACAATATGTTGCAAATGGAATTTAACACTCCCTAACTAAATATGCTATTGTGTGTTTTGAGATTTTGGAGAGTGTATCTCTCTTCCTACTCCAAAGCACTAGCCTAACTAAATGTTGGTGTAAAAGAGCCCTAGAAAAGAGTTACTAGATAAATTTTAAGATTACGCAATGTTTTTAAGGGCTGTTGTTTACTCGAAGGTAACAGAAATGAAACTCATGTGTGTATGACTCTGACCCAAATAATGCAAGAATGAAAATGAAAAATAACACTTTCCATTCAATGAATCCTATATATGGGAGAGAGAAAAGTTGTCTAAATCAACCACGAATTATATGCAAAATTTCCTTTTTCCAATGTCAATACAAACAATCATAAAAGGACTATATTCTATATGTCTTTTTCAAATACTTCAATAAACTCTAAAATTTGATTTTCAATGTTTTGTAAAAGATAAAAACAATGTTTTTGAAAGAAAAGCTAGTTGTTCACTTTCCAAAAAGAATTCTCACTATATCATTGAGAAAGCATAAAAATCAAATCATAAAGAAACAAGCAATAACAACCCAATCAACTCTTTCAATGAAAGCAAAAACAAAAAGCAAACCAATTAGTCTTCTCAATGCAAGCAAAAATGTTCTGTCGAACCAACAAGCAAATGAGAAACACCAAACACTTAACTCTCAACCAATCACTGGTTCTCAGCCAATCAGACACACTCAACTCCAGAAGTCAGAGAGAATGAATTTGCCAATAAGAGCCAAGAAATGAAAGTCAAGCAACAAAGGAAAGAAGAACCTTGAAACCCTAAAACTGTTCAAGCATGCAAACCAAAGCAAGAAACATATCAATCAAAAGTCCAAGAATCCAATAAGATGTATTTCAACTGATCTGGGCAGTCAAAAAGACAAAAACTCAATTTCAAAATTTTTGAAAAGACTGTTCGCAGGCAAGGAATGTAACACAGTGCGAGAACCTATGATTCTCGCAGGCAACCTTTGAGAAAGGTGCGAACACCTCGCACCGAACCCTATGAGCAGGGTGCGAACCTGACCAGTTCTCGCAGGCTGCAGTTAAACACAGTGCGAGAACTCCTGAAGATGACAAAATTTTTGAAAATGAAAGCTAAATTGACAAAGGCTTCTAGACCTAGAAGGTCTCTCAGGATATCCTGAGGACTCAGAGACTGACAAGACAAGAGAAAAATAAAACTGGAGCAAATGGCCACAGAAAATACAAAAAGCCACCAAAAAATGGGATTGATCCCCAGTGGAGTCACTAATTTTGTTTCGGGATTAATCCGTAAGTGCGGACACAAACTGATCTCCCTAGATCCACCCGGATCTAGAACAAAACAAGACAGAATGATACTCTTTCCCTAGATTTTAACTATTGAATGAACTAGGAGGCAAGAATCATGAACATACCGTATGATCGCTTCCTTGGGTCTTTGTTATACCAATTTCGCTCCAATGCTCTTGCGCAGTCCGGACCAAGAAAACTCAAACCAATCGAAGTGAAAACAACTCAATATATTCAACAGTTAATCTATACATATGATCAAGGAGTTATGTAATAAAGTGCAATCAACTTTATGGGAAAGAGACACATTACTGTATTATATTGATAGAAAGAAAAACTTACAACCTGAGCCTTGATGTTGCAACCCTCCTTTCGATGTATCCTAGCTCTCACACACACACTTGCTCATGCATGAAGAAGATCAACCACTTTTGATAACCTTGCTGGTGTTTCTAGCTGCTGTAGCATCAATCCTTCATACAATCTTACACTAATTATCCAATAAATCTCTTGCTAATTTGCTGCTTAAACTTTTCCATGAGCATTCCCCTCAATTTATAAGAGAGAATGGATTAGTTACTAGGATAGGAATGATCCCAAGATATCAGGAAAACCAGTACTTAGATAACCATTCGAATGCCAACTCATCATTCTAGAAGATTCCCTTCTAGAAGGTTCGAGAATTTATCTTTTTCCTTCCTTTAGAAGATGTTCGCACCCTGATAGTTAGGTACAGTGCGAACTTCTCGCACCCTAGCTTAATGCAGCCTGCGAGAATCATGCATTCTCGTAGGCAAATATATAGGTAGCCTGCGAACCTCCCTTAAAAATATGATTTCTGGAAAGAGACAAAGGTAACTTTTCTCAGGAAAGTGTTCTAGTGAAGAGCCTGATTTCTCCATCATCATTACATCATCATGACAACCAAATTTATGGATAACAAATGTGGTCCAATAGCCATAAACATACAACTACTGAGTCACAAGTAGAAAATAATTAAAACAAAATCCTATCCTGTAGGAGAAAAACAATCTAAAATCAATCCAATTTATGTGCGTCAATAAACGATATAAAATGTTGAAGTAATTCTTCATTAAGACCATTTAAGTTGTTTTGTCTGGATCAGATGAAAATCATGACAAATGCAAGAAACTTTTAATAATGCATAACCTAAATCAATTTACGGTTAAATAGATCAATTTAAATAGAAATAATAATCTTCAGAAAGAAAATTCAAAAGACTATGATTATAAAATATTAAATGAAAGACCAAAAACAAAGTTCAGATTTCATTCAAGCTTACAGAGAAAAAATGATAAATAGAAGTGAGTGTGGATTTTATTACTCTGATAGAATAAATTCGTACAAATATTTTAAAACCATTTCCCAAATTTAACATCAACGTTGTCTCATAAAAATATTGATCCATCAACTGCTGGTAGAGCCTCTATTCTTATCCCTTTGAAAAAAAAAAGCTTACAAAGGAAAGAAGAATGCAGAAAAGGATGCCAATCCTTTTCTCCTCTTTGGAGAATCTCCCCTTATGATACACGATGTCTCATGATATATTTATATCCCAAGGTCCCTTTTCTTAATGACATAATAAAAGATCATGATCCTAAAATATCTATATCAATATTTATCAACATACTCGACCTTCATTGATCATATCGAGAATGTTTCAAAATAAACAAAAATCTTAACTAATATTCCAAGTCAACCATGAGTAAAACTGATTGAACTGAATGAAGACATCGATACATAGATGCAGGGATGTACAAATCACATGTAAAAATAGATATAACTATAATTAATAATAAAAACAACTAATTTAAATGTTGGTAAATACAATTAACAAATTATCAATCCATAAATTATACCTGCAAAAATGGAGCTAACCTTCAACAACATTCTTTTAACCGAGTTGATCATTAATGATTTAGATTTTTTAAATCTGATGTGACAAATACGTTGACTCCATATGAGTTTACAATCATTGATCCTTAATTGAGAGATTTCTTTTTAAACTCATTGATTTGTCTTTCATATTGTTCAAATAAATTCCTATTCTGAATTTTGAGTTGTTGGTTTTGAATTCTTAAGAAAGAGGATTCTTTTTGGTTTCATGTTCTTCTAAATCAACAATCGTGGGAGTGGGATGAACATAGGTTTCCTTCGATCTATTACGACAAGATCATGCAAACCTTCTTGCTAGTTTTTTGTTCTTCATCTGATTTCATTTTGACTGACTGTTTGAATTGTAGGATTCAGGTTGGTGCTACGACCCATTAAAACTCTACATGAAGGCTTGTGCAATTGCCAAATTATGGCCACCGAATGAGTTGATAAACCTCAGCCACCTGATTCTATGAAACATGTATGAGTACTCTTCATCATCCTCAAGGATCTTGGCCCCCACAAGCTCTATCCTCACCATCGGTGTCATGGCTACTCAGAGAATTCGGTGAGGGATCAATTCCATGCATAAACACTAAAAGGCAACACATGTAACTCTGACAAAGCTCAACGCAACACACAGATAATGAGGGAATGATATGACAAAAGATTCGATACATTCGATGGTGTTCTAACTATTGTTACAAAAACTATAATAATTTTTTTGGGATACGTCAGAGACTTGCCACATTGAAAAAATTTCTTAAATGTTTACATAGCATTTATGACAGACTTAAATGTTTACCTAACAGGTTTGGTAGTGTTGAATGGTTACTTAACAAGCTTGTTACAAGACATTTTCTTCATGGAATTGTTGGCTCACTGGTCCATGTTTTTTTTTGCATGGCACTGATTTCTTATTTGCATGTTGTTGTTGTTATTGCTTGCCTGTTCGTGTTGTTGCAGTTTTCACGTTTGCCTAGGGGAGTGGTTGTTGCTTGCTTCATTATTCGTTGTATGTTGTTTATTGTTGCTTGATTCAACTTTGCAGGGTTTCAGTCCTGTGCCTACAGGTGGGCCTTATTTGCAGGGTTTCGGTCCTGCGCCTGCACTTGGGTTCTTATTTGTTGCTTGTTCTTGTTTGCCCAGGGTTTGCAATGTTGGGATGCTGCATCTGCAGTTGGATCTCTGGTTACATTTTTTGCAGTGGAGTTTTCATAGAATACTATTAAGATAAATAACCGAGTAAAAAATTGCAGGCGATGTAAATTGCATCTCTTATGCGTTGAAGCAGAGTTTGTCGGCCTCAAAGTATATTTCATAGATGCCGATGCTTTTTCCATGGATTTTCTGTTGCTATGGTTTCATAGTTAGGAGAGTGCATTTTTCTATGTGGGAGATATAGTTGTTCTCTCCCTTTTATTTTCCTCTTGTAAATTGGGTTTCTGACTCTATAGTTTCTCGTGTTTCTGTGGTCATTCTGACCGATCGCCATTCGGTTGCATACTTAGCCAGTTTTATGGATGCGACTTCGCGGATAGGTTCTATCTAACTATGACAGGTCATGTTCAGTGTATACATTATATTTCCCGAATTAGTTTTCTTTAAAAGGACTCTTGGACAGAAGAGAATGCAATTTATGAAATTATAGGTTTCCTGGACAACATAAGTTAATGATCGCGGGTTCTCGGGGTGGTGGGCTGAAAATTGGGCTTATGTTGTTCTGTGCCGTGAAAATAGCACGGAGATTTCCGCAAGGTTGTTTTCGATGTATACATTAGCATTCCCAAATTAGTTTTCTTTAAAAGAAGGGCTCCTAGACAGAAGAGATTGAAATTTATGAAATTATAGGTTTCCTGGACAACATAAATTAAACATAGGAAATATGTGATTTTATAAAGTAGATATATAAAGCATGCACATAGCCCTCATCCCATACTTTGCCATTTTTTGCATCGCGAGTTCTCGGGGTAGACGGATGAAAATTGACAATCACAGAGTTCTGCGATATACAAATTGACAATCAGACTTGCAGACTATTTGAATTTTAAGGCTCTGGTGTCCAAAAAATTTAGCATTCTCGAAATAGTTTAGTTTACGTACGTTTTACATACGCTGGTGGATAAAAACACACAAAAAAATAGTTAGCATTTTTTGGATCGTAGGTTCTCGGGGTGGCGGGTTCTAGATTCGGCTTCTGTTGTTTTGTGTCCTAGAAATAACATGCAGAGTTCCGCGATATACAAATTGAAAATGAAACTCGCGAACTATTTAAATTTCAAGGGCTCATGTCCAAAACAATTAGCATTCTCGAATTAATTTTCTTTACGTATGATTTACATACACTCGTGGAGAAAAAGACAGAAAAATAGTGGAACCGTTTGTTACATAGGGATCCATCCCGGCTACCTTCACTGCTTCCCAATACACATTAAATATGCTTTCAAAAGTCAGAATCGACCAGACAGGTTCAAAAAGATGGGATTCAATAACTGGAAAGCTCGAGTACATCTCCCATTAAAATGAATAGGCAGGAAAATATTATGGGATCTGGTAATTTCTTTTTGCCTGCATTTTGAATTT
>JZKD02S2435546.1:238070-285535 GCA_000966675.3 Picea glauca
TTTAGTTTTCTTAAAAGCTTCAGCATAGTTCACGAACATGTCACCCACAGAGGCCTTGACATCATGTCCCTCTTTAATATTGTGCATATATTAGATGTCAGATTTGAGAATCTTCTTGGATATGGGAATTTTAATACGTGCTACTAGTCACTATTCAACGTACTTATTCGAAAAGATTGACATTAATAAGAGAAAATATCGAAAACATCTGTCATTAAAATGAATCAACACAAAATATATGGAAGATCATCCAACGTTGCTTTTAAATACTTATTTCCATTTCTCTCTATCATCAAAGAGTTTCACTTTAAGGTTCCTTCGTTCTAATGTTCCTGGTCATGGACATGTAAGACAATTTAGAGATGCGATTGAGGGGTAGATGAAAGAAGAGAGACTAGTTTTATGTGACATGAGCTTTGAGTTAAAAAAAATCTGTTATACAAGAGAAACTCAGAGAGAATGAAAAAAAAAGAACAAGTATGTTCTGGTTGGTGTTCTCCTTGTGTTCAATGCTTTGGTTGGTTGAAAAGGTTGTCTGGAGATTTGTTTGTTGAAATTCTTTGTTGAAATGTTGGGAATTGTAATGGATTTTGAGATCACGTGAAAAATAGTTCGTCGTTTGAGTATATAGATTCTTCCAACAACACATATTTGGCAAGTGTATCGAATTATATAGATCCCAGAAGAATTTGTTTTCCTTGGGGGCGATGAATTTACAGTGGCTTGCAAAATGGGTTGTCATGTTCGTAAATGACACAAAATATTGCTCCATTTGCGAATGTAACCAGAGGCGGGTAACAAAAACTATATGGGTGGATAAAATGACATATTATCACTGCAAAAGTTTCTATTTCAAAGTTTGATGAGCTACATGTGGGTCTGGTAACCGACTTGACAGAAAGCCATGTTCTTTGTCAAAGTTTGTTTGGTTTCTTCTGGATGTAGTTGCAAACTCCACATATTTGGCGTCACCTCCACCGCTATGAGGAAATATATATTCTGATGCCATGCGCAACATTTGATACACTTGCCAAACCGCTAGTGCGTTCCGCAACATTTGATGCACTTTCCACACCTCTGCTACCCGAAGAAGTTATGTACCTCAAAAAATTTGCATTTTTCATCTGGGTTGAACGTTTCTTCCAATTTACTGTAATAAAGAAAATAACTTCAACATACAAATCCTCAGGCAAGCTTTTCAACCAAACAGATGATTGAATGTAGGGAGAATACTGGTCATTGTGTACTTGAATTTTTTTCCCCTGCCATAGCTGTTGTGACATCAAATGACTCTGTCCACTTTGAAATCGGCCTGAATCGCATTTCTAAGTTGTCTCGGATGTCAAGGGTCAGGAACATTGGAAGGAAAGCACCTTAAACACCAACTTTTCTATGGCAGAGGGAAATTAATACTTGACAAAGAATGGAATGTTGAATAAGCAGCCATTGCAAGCAATAAGTACAAAACCCAAGATTGATATTCAACTCATTTTTTACGAATAAAGAGTTTGAACGTCAAGAAAACTGTCAAGAAGCTTCATTAATGTACATATTTCAGTATTTTCCAATTTCTGGTATTTGTTTTAATTGTATTTTGTACCTTCTTCCCCTATGTCGTTAAACATGAACGAGAAGCTTTACTTTCTGCTGCCCACTACTTCAATCTAAATAAATATTGGTCTATTATTTATTTACATTTTACATTTAAGATTAATTTTTCATAAGCGACTCAACTGTTGATGCAATGTTCCTGTTCAGTATGTTGGATATATTGCAACTTCTTCTATTTGATAATATCCATGCATATATACTAATATCAATACTATTGGAATAAATACAAAATACTTAGGCAATTATGTTTGGGTTTGCGGTATTAAACAACTATGTTCCATGTTCCGTCATATACATCTTGCAGCCAAAGAACTTCCGTAGTCTGCAATTTATGCTTTAATTACTTAAGTCACACAAAATATTGATTGCATTTAATTTAATTTAGATATTGATGTTTATGGAGAGTCGATGTTTGCTCATGTCATTGCAAGAAATACAAGATGAATAGATGATAAGGCGTTTATCTCACTGAGACCACAATGCAAATTCATGTTTCTTGTTGCATTGTGTACATCTTGTAGTCAAACTTTTTGTGCTTTCAACGAAATTTGCGAACCAAAGAGCATATTGAAAATTGGGAGATCATTTGCAATTGAAAAAAAAACAATCCATTAATATATATTAGTATGAATACTATTAAGATAAATATGAAAACTTTCTCCATTGATAGATACTAGTATGAATACTGTTGAAATAGATATCAAACCTTTGTCTTGGCCAATATTTAGCCAGTTATCTGGGCACCAGGCCCCAGGTTCACGGTACCCAGAACCTATGTCCCTTGTTCCATCATATACATATTGCAGCCAAAGAACTTCAATGATATGCACTTAATGCTTTTACTAGTGAGAACCCAGCAGGGTTCGAAAAATTTGCGATTAATAAACGGAAAAAAACAAGGTTTTTTTTACTGTTAGATACTTATCTCTTTTCCCCTTTTTCTTTTCCCGTCCATTATGTCTTTCTGGTTTTATACTTAGTCGTCTTTCTATGATGGGTGGTTGTAGGGTTCACACGCTGACATATCTTCATCTCCATCTATATATTCACATGACGAATCTGACCGACCGCCATACTTTTCCATACCTAGGCAATTTTATGGCCGTGGTTGCCGGATCGACGCATACGAACCAACCTTTTCTTCTTCCCGCTCGTTATTGCTTTCTGGATATATACTTAGTGCCCTTTCTATGGTATCTAGTTCTAGAGTTGGCAGGCTGACATGTCTTCATCTCCATCTATATCTTCACACGACAGATTGGACCGACCGATGTTCCTTTCCATAGCCAATTTTATGGCCAGCGCTGCGGGACCGACACTTGTGAACTCAAATTCTTATCATTCCGGTATATACATATTGCACTCAAAACATCTGTGATCTACAATTCCACCACAAGTTCCTCATATACATTACTTTGTTCAAAGTATTTTTTGCTGCTATCCATCCCCAACAACTTCATGTACTTCCTGATATACATGAACAATGCTCTTACTAGTGACAAGTGGACACAGTGGCATGAAATATACTTCCATGATCTGTAATTTATGCCTTAACTGGTGAGAACTCAACAGGGGTATGAAAGCATTTTCATTAATAATCAAAGACTAGATGTTCTTCGGCGAGATTCTTTTTGCTTGTCTTATTCCCGTGTGTTATCGATTTCTAGTTATATACTTAGTCGTGTTTCTATGATCACGGGTTCCAACATTGTCGTGTTGACATATCTTCATCTCCATATATATCCTCGCATGGAGAATTGGATCGCCTGCTGTTCCTTTTCATACTTAGTGAATTTTATGCCCGTGCTTGCCGAGTTGGCACAATTCAACTTTGTTGCTTCTTGTTCCGTCATCTACATCTACCACTCAAAATTTCCGTGATCTACAATTCCACTACGAATTTCTCCGTCATTTTTCCCTTATTTTCTTCCCGTGTATTATGGGACTATAAAATATGGACATGATATTTTATAGATCATGTACATATTCCACATTCCATACCTAGCGACATTTTGGATCGCGGGTTCTTGGGTGGGTGGGCTCAAAATTGGGCCTCCATTTTTCCATGACCTAAAAATAGCACCCTGAATTCTGCGATATACAAATTGACAAGAGGACTTATGGACTGACGGACTCAACATTGCACTTCTATTGTTCTGTGTCCTCCAAACAACGCTCCTAGTTTCGCGAAATAGAAATTGACACACAGAATGAAGGGCTGGTGGGATGGAGATTGCCATTGTTTATGGATGCTAATCCCTATGAAGTATCTAACAGTATCTAAAAAAATATTTTGAATACTAAATTATCTCTTAGTAGTGACAAATGGACACAAAGGTACGAAACAATTGGGATTGCACGGTCTGCAATATACAAATTGACTACCGGATTCCTACATCGTCCGCTCTTCTGTGTTACAGATTACACATTCAAATGTTCAGAGCGATACAATTAGAACGTTGGGGCCTCACATCTTCTGAAGACACCTTCATAGTCTTTTTTGGATCCTCCTGTTGTCAGATTCATGAAATGTGTAACCCCAGTGTTGGCGGGTTGACATATCTTTATCACCATCTATATAATCACACGACGAATCCAATCGACCGTTGTTTCTTTCCATACATGGCCAATTTTATGTCCACAGTTGTCGGGTTGGCACCAATTTCATATCCATCTATATCCTCGCATGGTGAATTGGATCGCCTGCTATTCCTCTTCATACTTAGTGAATTTTATGCTCGCGGTTGCTAGGTTGGCGCAATTGAACTTTGTTCCTTTTTGTTCCATTATATACATCTTCCACTCAAAATTTGTGCAATCCCAATTGTTTCGTACCTCTGTGTCCAGTTTTCACTACTAAGAGATAATTTAGTATTCAAAATAATTTTTTAGACACTATTAGATACTTCATAGGGATTAGCATCCGTAAAAAATGGAAATCTCCACCCCACCAGCCCTACATTTCGTGTGTCAATTTCTATATCGTGAAACCGGGAGCACTGTTTGGAGGACACAGAACAATATAAGTGCAATGTTGAGTCCTCCAATCCATAGGTCCGCTTTTCAATTTGTATATCGCAAAATTATGGGTGCTATTTGTAGGGGACGAAACAATGGAGGCCCAATTTTGAGCCCACCCACCCGAGAACCTGCGATCCAAAATGTCGCAATATACAAATTAACTACTGGATTCTGACATCATCCGCTCTTCCGTGTTACGGATTACACATTCAAATGTTCGGAGCGATACAATTAGAACATCGGGGCCTCACGTCTTCTGCAGACACCTTCACAGCCTGTTTTGGATCCTCCTGTTGTCAGGTTCACAAAATGTGCAACCCCAACATTGGCAGGTTCACATATATTTATCTCCATCTATATAATCACACGACGAATCTGACCAACCACTGTTGCTTTCCATACTCGGCCAATTTTATGTTCACAGTTTCCGGGTTGGCACCAATTTCATCTCTATCTATATCCTCGCATGGCAAATTGGACCACGCGTTGTTCCTTTTCATACTTAGTGAATGTTATGCCCATGGTTGCCGAGTTGGCGCAATTGAATTATGTTCCTTTTTGTTCAGTTATATACATCTTCCACTCAAAATTTGTCCAATCCCAATTGTTTCGTACCTCTGTGTCCAGTTTTCACTACTAAGAGCTAATTTAGTATTCAAAATAATTTTTTAGATACTGTTAGATACTTCATATGGACTAGCATCCGTAAACAATGGTAATCTCCACCCCTCCATCCATGCATTCTGTGTGTCAATTTCTATATCGCGAAACTGGGAGCATTTTTTGGAGGACACAGAACAATAGAAGTGCAATGTTGAGTCCGCCAGTTTGCTAGTCCACTTGTCAATTTGGATATCGCAGAATTCAGGGGTCTATTGGGAGGGCAAGAAACAATGGAGGCCCAATTTTGATCCCGCCCGCCCGAGAACCAGCGATCCAAAATGTTGCTACGTATGGAATGCAGAATCCTTACATGCTCTATAAAATATCATGTCCATATTTTATAGTCCCATAATAAATGGGAATAAAATAAGGGAAAAAGGATGGAGAAGTTCGCAGTGGAATTGTAGATCATGAAAATTTTGAGTCGTACATGTAGATGACGAAACAAGAAGCAAAAGAGTTGAATTGCGCCGACTTGACAACCGCGGGCATAAAATTCACTAAGTATGAAAAGAAACAACAGGCGGTCCAATTCGCCATGCTTGGATATAGATGGAGATGAAGATATGTCAACACGCCAACGTTGGAACCTGCGATCATAGAAATGCAACTAAGTATATAACTAGACTACCGAATACAAATTGACTACTAGATTCTAACATCCTCTGGTCTTCCGTGTTACAGATTATGCATTCAAATGTTCGAAGCGATACAATTAGAACGTCGGGGCCTCACATCTTCTACAGACACCTTCACAGCCTGTTTTGGATCCTCCTGTTTCCAGGTTCACGAAATGTGCAACCCTAGCATTGGTGGGTTGACATATCTTTATCTCCATCTATATAGTCACACGACAAATCTGACCAACCACTGTTGCTTTCCATAATTTGCCAATTTTATGTCCACGGTTACCGGGTTGGCCCCAATTTCATCTCCATCTATATCCTCGCATGGTGAATTGGACCACCCACTGTTCCTTTTCATACTTGGTGAATTTTATACCCGCGGTTGCCGAGTTGGCGCAATTGAACTCTGTTCCTTTTTGTTCCGTTATATACATATTCCACTCAAAGTTTCCATGATCTACAATTCCACTGCTAACTACTTCATCCTTTTTCCCTTTTTTTCTTCCCATGTATTATGGGACTATAAATTATGGACATGATATCTTATAGAGCATGTATGGATTCTGCATTCCATACCTAGTGACATTTTCGATCGCGGGTTCTCGAGTGGGCGGGCTCAAAATTGGGCCTCCATTGTTGTGTGTCTTAAAAATAGCACCCAGAATTTTGTGATATAGAAATTAACAAGCGGGCCTGAGGATTGGCTGACTCAACATTGCACTTCTTTTGTTCCGTGTCCTCCTAACAACGCTTCTAGTTATGCGATATACAAATTGACACACGGAATGTAGGGCTGGTGGGGTGGAGATTGCCATTATTTACAGATGCTAATACCTATGAAGTATCTACCAGTATCTAAAAAAATATTTTCAATACTAAATTATCTCTTAGTAGTGACAACTAGACACAGAGGTACGAAACAGGTGGCATCACACCCTGCGCAATATACAAATTGAATACCGCATTCCAACATCATTCGCTCTTCACTCTACCACGTCTCACAAATCGTTGCCTTCCATACCCACTAACTTCATGTCCTTCTGGTTGTCCTACCATACCCTCTTCGATGTTATGTGCATTGCACTAAAAAAGTTCCGATACATACAATTTGACCCTCATTCCCTCACCTTCAACGGTTGTACCTTGCAACCCTATTTTGTAGTTGTTTTTTCCCTGTGCCCGCGACCTCCATACTTTCTTACTATGCAATTAGAAACCTTTTATGCTAACAGGTGACCATTCAGGAACCATCAACATTGTATTTAATGGGCGAAATGTTCGAGGATATCTCCCATTATTACGCATTAAACCAACATGTGCGGAGAGTTATTTTGTCCCTATCGATTGTTAATCTTGAACATGCATCGTCGTATTGGGTTGCTAAAGAAATCTACAATGCTTAATCACCGATTTCAATATTCGCCATGTTCGCATTTTCTATGTATGCAATTACTAGTTTTTAATGTTAACAACACATCATGCAACAACCGTCCAAATTGTCATTAATCAACGAAAGTCTCGAGGACATCTCCCATTCACATGCTTTAGACCAAAATTTGCACAGGCTTATATTATCCCTTCCAACTTTTCATTTCATTCATCGTCTGGAGAAAAAAAACATTCTTGTAGACTTATG
Organism: Picea glauca; assembly: GCA_000966675.3. Classification (NCBI taxonomy): domain Eukaryota; kingdom Viridiplantae; phylum Streptophyta; class Pinopsida; order Pinales; family Pinaceae; genus Picea; species Picea glauca. The sequence goes on from JZKD02S2435546.1 coordinate 245,628, forward strand.
GCAGCAGGTCGACAACAGTTTTGTTGAGATACAGTAAATATGTTCGCACACGAGGATCAGAACTTACAGTGGTCCAGGGCATACTTTTACTATTCATCCCATTTCGCCCAGACCGAAGTGATTTGGACCTCTGGAATCGCTCGTGCAGGCTGCATCCCTGAGGTTTTTGGCTATAAGGAGGTGGTCTCTTGGTGCACCGAAAAATATATTCCAGCCCAAAGAATTATTCCATTGCGCGGCCATTCTCCTGTTTCTTTGTCACCTCAAGTCTTTCACGAGATGTTCAAATTGCCAAAGACAACATTGAAGTTCAGAGGACAAGACTGCAAACCGTTTGTAGAAAAACATGATAATGGGATGGAAATCTTAGCTAACTTCCTCGAAGACCCGACAATAGTTCCTGAAGATATCACAAGGTTGCAGGTAAGTTCCTTTAGAAATCCATTCCGGGAAATTGCTTGGTTGTTTACAAGAATAACGGGGCAGGCATCCACAACAAGCATTTCCCATATAATTATTTATATTTTGTATTTCACAGTCAAGGAACAATACATTTTCGATTGGGGGAAGCTAATTTCCATCTAGATTTGTTCCCATTTGTCACAATTCAAAGAATTGAATAAATTTTATATGTCATCCTACTTAATTTTCGCAATTGTGCATTGCTGCCCATTTCCAAAACTTTCTCTTTCCAATAAAATAAACTGTGGATTCGACCCAGTAACATTATGGTACAAGGCCCTATGGAGGCACAAGGCCTCCCATTGTTTTTATGAAGTTTTTAATGGCTTTGTCTCAGTTTTCAAATATTTACTGTTAGGCAAGGATGCTCTGCGAATGTCTGGCCACACAACCAAGTTTTTGAACAGGAAGGGCACACTTGAGCAAGAGGAAAATCACAATGTCCTCGTGGTCTTTGGATCTAAGGAAAATCCTACCTTCCTTCCATTCCACATCACAGACAAGATGTTTGTTGCAGAAATAGCAAGGCAATACAACCACTGGTTGCATTTTTTCCATGACAAGAAAAAAAAACTGTTCATTCCTCTTCCCTGGAAAGTCGGAGACTTCGTGTGCAGAAACAAAAACAAGATTCACAAGTTTTCTACCCATTTCAAGAAATTGAACCTAACGTACGTTAAAAGGCTAAAAGGGTTCGACCCTAATGGAATTTTTCGAGAACATTTACTGGTTGTTGGCTTTAGCACCTCTTTTATCGATAGACATCTGACCCAAGACAAGAACAGTATCGAAAACAATCCTTCTTCTGTCGATTGTGAAGCACAGACATTGCAAAGCGTGACTATATTGTACAGACAACATGGAAAAGTATCCGGTGAGAAGAGTACCACATCCCCCACCAACACTCCCAAGAGAACGACACCAAGGAGCATCTCTTTGCCGACCCACCCCACTAAGAAAGCAAGCCAAAACTCTTCACGTGGAGCAGGAGATAAGAACCCTTCTCGCATAAATATTGATAGTTCTCACAAAATTCCACTGGCGAAGATGAGAAAAAACAATGCAGGGTAGGAGGAGGAACCCGAAATTGAAAGTGGAAAACTGCAACTTGAAATTGAAACTGAACACATGCAGAAAATTGGGTCGTGCACGGTGGAAATATCTGAGACCGATTTCATTGACGTAGATGAATCCTTCATAATCCAGAGCATTATTTTTGACAGCCAATCTAAAAGTATGGTCATTGAAAATAAATATGTAACAAACAAGAAAGGAAAATCTCACACAGAGATTAACTTTAGGGAAATGCAGTCATCCCAAATCTCCTCATTTCACCAGGTAACCAGTGAAATTATTCATGATTCTATTGGAGGAATTGAGACGGAAAATGCCAATCTGAAAGACCGCCTCAACAAATATGAGCAGGCTTTCATTTCAACCCCAGAATTTGCCAATCCTTTGGCAAAAATCGTGCCTGCTACCATTGCAGCCAAGATGAAAGAATCCTCTACCCTCCTTGCATGCTCTAGAGATCTTGTAGAGAATAAAATCAACAAAAGAATGCATCTTCTTACTGAAGCCTGGGAAACATCGCAAAATTTAGTTTCCTTGGGAAAGAAGGCCAATGTTTTCTTGCAACATTTGGAGGTGAATTTAAGAAATGAACATCATTTATGTGATCAGGTACTGGCCCCTTTTGCCAACTATGTCGTCAACACATCAGAACTGAAAATAAGACAAGAGAAACTCCCCTCCCCAAAGTGGACTAAAAAGGTAAAATCATGCTAGCAAAATAAAGTTGACAACCTGGAGCTCATTTTCAAATCATGTAAACAAGTCATATCAGAAAAGGAAGATTTATTCACAAGCCTCCTGCAAATGGACTTAGTCGGAACTACCAACGAGGTTCAAGATCCAAACTTAATTCTCAAATCATTGTCAATCACCGAAGAATCCTTCGAGGAACAAGTTGATATTTTAAAGGGGTTGTCTTTTGAAAAGTTTTACGGCATAATTGAACATCGTTTAGATGAGCACGAGCGTTGGGTACTGGACTATGCGACACACAATGAAGAAATTGAACAGAGTCTGCATAGTATTTCAATGGATCTAAGGAAATTAGAAAACAACCTTTATGACATAGAAATTCGGGATGAAATCAACACAACCCCCATGAAAAGACACATATAAGAATGGTTCCAACAGAGAATGGACAACCTCGTCGAGGAAGTGAAACAACCGATCAACATGACTCCCTGACCATCAACGACAGCAACAAAAGCACATCGGCTTCATAGTAAGTCTATACTGGCATCTTGTTTTCTTTATCAGTCCACTTTAAGTCTATGATATCATCTTATTTTCTTTATCAATCCACTTATGACCTCTTTAAATAGATAACTGTAACCAAAGACTCATAACTTCCAATTTCTTCTTTTCAGGCCTTCCTCTATACCGTCGTGCACTTCTTCTTTCGACGTTCCTAATTCTTGTACTTATTTATTTTTATGGTCCGCGGGAGCCCCAATCCCAGTCTATATGACAAATGCATTTAAATTTCCAAAAACATGTAACATACATTATTAATTTTTGATAAATTCCAAAGAAAACTGATTCGACAATTCCTTTATTGTATACTAAATTTTGGGTTTCCAGGAACCTTTCTTGTTTGTTCCAAAGAAAACTAATTTAGATATGCTACATTTCTTGTGTCCTATTGTATGATAATTTTTTTGTCTTAACGACATTGTTACTATTCTATTGTATGCTAAATTTTTGGGTGTCCAAGAACCTATACTTTGATAGATTTCAATTTCTCTTCTCTCCAGAACCCTTTGCTTTCGAGAAAACTAGTTCGAGATTGCTAATTTATTCTTGTTTTCCTCCACGAAACTATGTAACAGACGTTATTACTATTCTATTGTATGCTTTTAAGTGTTGATGTAATTTCCAGAGATATGTAACAAACATTATTTATTTTATAATAAGTTTCTATAGTTCGCAAGTCCGCTTGTCAATTTGTATGTCGCAGAACTCTCAGTGATGTTTTTAGGGCATGGAACAACAGAAGCCCATTTTTTAGCCTGCCAGCCCCATAACCCGTGATCCAAAACCTGCGTAAGTATGGAATCAAGGCTCTGTGCATGCTCTATAAAATTTGTGCAAAGAAAACTAATTCGACAATGTTATATTTTTTTTGTCCAAGAAAAGCCTTAGTTTTAAAGCAAACTGGATGTAACACACGCTATTACTATTCTATTATATGCTTTTAAGTGTTCATGTAATTTCCAAAGATATGTAACAAACATTATTATTTTTTGGTAAATTTGTAGAGTCCGCAACTCCGTGTCTCATTTTGTATATCGCGGAACTGTCAGTGCTATTTGTAGGGCATGGAACATCAGAGGCTCAATTTTGAGCCCACCAGCCCGAGAACCCGTGAATGAGGGAATAAGTTTCTATAGTTAGCAAGTTCGCTTGCCAATTTGTATGTTGCAGAACTCTCAGTGCTATTTATAGGCCACAGAACAACAGAGGCCCATTTTTTAGCCCGCCATCCTCGGAACCCGCGATCCAAAAACTGCCTAAGTATGGAATGAGGGCTCCGTGCATGCTCTATAAAATGTGTGCAAAGAAAACTAATTCGACAATCCTGTGTTTTTTTTGTCTAAGAAAATCCTTAGTTTTAAAGCAAACTAAATGTAACACACGTTATTACTATTCTATTATATGCTTTTAAATGTTCATGTAATTTCCAGAAATATGTAATAGACATTATTAATTTTTGGTAAATTTGTAGAGTCCTCAACTCCACGTCTCATTTTTTATATCACGGAACTTTTGGTGCTATTTGTAGGGCACAGAACATCAGAGGCCCAATTTTGAGCCCGCCAGCTCGAGAACCTGCTATCCAAAAATGGGCTAAAGTATCCAATGAGGGCATAAGTTACTATAGTTCGCAAGTCCGCTTGTCAATTTGTATGTCGCGGAACTCTTAGTGCTATTTCTAGGGAACGGAACAACAGAGGCCCATTTTTTAGCCCGCCAGCCTTAGAATCCGCAATCCAAAAAAATGCCTAAGTATGGAATGAGCTCTCCATGCATGCTCTATAAAATGCATGCAAAGAAAACTAATTCGGCAATGCTATATTTTTTTTCCAAGAAAAGCCTTAGTTTTAAAGCAAACTAAATGTAACAAATGTTATTACTATTCTATTATATGCTTTTAAATGTTCATGTAATTTCCACAGATATGTAACAAACATTATTAATTTCTGGTAAGTTTGTAGAGTTCGCAACTCCACGTCTCATTTTTTATATCGCGAAACTGTCAGTGCTATTTGTAGGGCATGAAACATTAGAGGATCAATTTTGAGCCCACCAGCCTGAGAACCCACGAATGAGAGCATAAGTTTCTATAGTTCGCAAGTCTGCTTGTCAATTTGTATGTCGTGGAACTCTCAATGCTATTTCTAGGGCACAGAACAACAGAGGCCCATTTTTTAGCCCGCCAACCCGGGAACCTACGATCCAAAAACTGCCTAAGTATGGAATGAGAGATCTATGCATGCTGTATAAAACATGTGAAAAGAAAACTAATTTGGAAATCCTATATTTTTTTTGTCCAAGAAAATCCTTAGTTTTAAAGAAAACTAAATGTAACACGCGTTATTACTATTCTATTATATGCTTTTAAATGTTCATGTAATTTCCACAAATATGTAACTTACATTATTAATTTATGGTAAATTTGTAGAGTCTGCAACTCCGCGTCTCATTTTGTATATCGCGAAACTATCGGTGCTATTTGTAGGGCATGGAACATCAGAGGCCCAATTTTGAGCCCGCCAACCCGAGAACCTGCAATCCAAAAACGGGCTAAGTATCCAATGAGGGCATAAGTTTCTATAGTTCGCAAGTCTGCTTGTCAATTTGTATGTCGCGGAACTCTCGGTGCTATTTCTAGGGCACGGAATAACAGAGGCCCATTTTTTAGCCCGCCAGCGCGAGAACTTGCGATCCGAAAAACTGCCTAAGTATGGAATGAGCTCTATGTGCATGCTCTATAAAACGTGTGCAAAGAAAACTAATTCGGCAATGCTATATTTTTTTTGTCTAAGAAAATCCTTAGTTTTAAAGCAAACTAAATGTAACACACATTATTACTGTTCTATTATATGCTCTTAAATGTTCATGTAATTTCCATAGATATGTAACAAACATTATTAATTTCTGGTAAATTTGTAGAGTCTGCAACTCCACGTCTCATTTTATATATCGAGGAAGTGTCAATTCTATTTGTAGGGCACAGAACATCAGAGGCCCAATTGTGAGCCCGCCAGCTTGAGAACCCACGATCCAAAAACTGGCTAAGTATCCAATGAGAGAATAAGTTTCTATAGTTCGCAAGTACGCTTCTCAATTTGTATGTCATGAAACTATCGGTGTTGTTTCTAGGGAAGGGAACAACAAAGGCCCATTTTTTAGCCCGCTAGCCCAAGAACCCGCGATCCAAAAACTGCCTAAGCATGGAATGATGGCTCCGTGCATGCTCTATAAAACATGTGTAAAGAAAACTAATTCGACAATGCTATATTTTTTTTGTCCAAGAAAAGACTTAGTTTTAAAGAAAACTAAATGTAACACACATTATTACTACTCTATTATATGCTTTTAAATGTTCATGTAATTTCCAAAGATATGTAACAAACATTATTAATTTCTGGTAAATTTGTAGAGTCTGCAACTCCTCGTCTCATTTTGTATATCGCGGAACTGTCGGTGCTATTTGTAGGGCACGAAACATCAAAGGCCCAATTTTGATCCCGCTAGCTCGAGAACCCACGATCCAAAAACTGGCTAAGTATCCAATGAGGGCTTCGTGCATGTTCTATAAAATCTCGTCCCCATACTTTATAAAAGTACAAATTTCGTATGTATAAAACTAAATATCTAATTTACTAAAGGTAGATATTTTGTATGTATAATTTATTAATTTCTAATAAATTTCTATAGTCCACAACTCCGCTTCTCAATTTGGCCCAATTTTGAGCCCGCCAGCCCGACAACCCGTGATCCATTATAAAAGTACATATTTCATATGTATAAAACTAAATATCTACTTTATAAAAATACATTTTTGGTATGTATAGTTTATGCTGTCTAGGAACCTATAATTTCATAAATTTCAATTTCTTTTGTGTCCAGGAACCCTTGTTTTAAAGATAACTAATTTGGTAATGCTAAATTTTTTATGTCCAACAACCTTTCAAATGTTGATAATTTTTTATATTTCTTAGGAAGAACTAATTCAGGAATACTATGTTCTGCATGCAAACCACATACATGAAAACCACATGTATTTCAACTTTCTAGCTACGTGTTTGTACTAGGTTGCATTTACTCCCATCCCAACCTGGCAGGGACTACGCCGCCCTGCAACACTTGTTACATATGGACACAATAAATTTACCAATAATTAATTCTGGGAAAGACAAGCTAATCAAGCAAGTAATCAATTTTAAAATAAATTCAATACCATAGACATGGCCACTATTGCCAGCATGAGTTTATAGCCTCGACATGGTTTACTTTTAACATGTTTCAAATTCTTTTATCTCAATTGTTAGGGATTTAGATGATTTTCATATCCATTATCTTTCTTCTAATTTATTATAAGCTAGTTGAAAACCGTTGTCCTAGCTTGTTGACTAGCTGGTGGTAATGTCACTCTGTCAAATCCCATAATAATGGTAGGTCGTCTTGTGATGAGACCTCCTATACTTCAACCAAATCTTATGTTAAGGTCATGATATATTCAATTTTAATCTCAGAGAGATCATCTAACAAATGGGCAAGCAGTACTGAAAACTCCTTAAGAGGAATCTTAGAGGAGGGATGGCGTAAGAAGATAATAGTTGCTAAAATTTCACTAGTTAATTCTTCTCTCCTAGAACCGATTAATTTAACAGTAAGTTATCTTTTTAGGTATTTTGTTCTGTTAAAACAAAGGTTCATGAGCAATGAAAGAAAAATCTAGATTGATTTCAATCATAGTTTATGGCTGAATTTTCAAAACCAGAGGGAGAAATTGATCAAAAGTTTTGGGAGAAACACTATTGCAGAAAATCCTCTCCTTGAGATAAGATTTATGCCTTTTATATAATATATTATGCCCTATCTAGTGAGCACCTTGGAAACATACCAAATAAAATCGATAAAATCAAACTTATTCTTGAATTTCAAACAAACTCAAAAAAAAGAAAATAGGGAGAGCCTGCAAATGATAAATCTGAAATTGGGAAACAATCACAATCAGGTGATCTGAAAAATATAAGAAAATAAAATTAAAACCATTATGACCAGAAAAGATAAGGGAACATCTTACATAAGGAAGAAGAAAAATGATAAATTTATCTTTTGGTTAAATGTATCCTTTGTCTTTCATGGATGATTTTGTTCAAAATGAAATCATAAGTTTAAAGAAAAATTATGAGCAAAATAGAGTTGTTTATCAAGGTGCCTTTTCCTTTAGCTCACATATGTTTTTTCATGCTCATACATTCATTAAAAGGTCTCAATGATTATCTGTTGAAATAAGAATCAAGATGAAAAAGTAAAATTGAGAAAATGATAAAGAATCTTCCTTGGTGATAATTTATTTGCATCTTGAATTTTGTCATAAGTTATCAAACACACAAGCTAAGTTATCAAATCAAATCTCTTACAGAGCAAAAAAAAACTGCAAGGAAAAGAACAAAAAGATTAAAAGAGACACTAAACAAATCTGAAATTGAATTTAGACTATTAGAAGATGAAGACCAACATATGTAAATTTACCTTGAAAAATATTATTGTGGTTTACCTTAGAGTTTTTTTAATAATATCCAAAAGGTTTGTAAAAGAACCAACTTCTTTCCTTATAGGATATTAAAATTAAAATAAAGGAAATAAGTGTTTCATTTTCCATATAAGATATCGTATGCTAATGCTCATCTTATTTATGAAGGAAAGCATCGAAACATGAACGAACACCACTAAAAAGAGAATGGTTTCATGTTCATAAAAAGTATTTAATAAAAATGGGTATAATTGAATACTTGAAATAATAAGAAATATCAGCTCTTATACTTACCCATGAACACCATTTTCAATCTCCTTCAAAAGTATAGAAAATAATCCAAACAACTTAAAGTGGAATTCTCTCGATATATCGCACTTTCTTATTCCATAACTAAATAATGCAAATAAAATCAAAACTACTTCTAACCATATCCTACTCTACAGGGACTAAGTGAAATGGAATTTCTAATGTAACCATCCCAACTGCTTAAGACCTGCAAGAATATGTACATCAAAAATTAGAGATGTAAGCACTCACAATATCAAACAAAATGAAAATCTAAATATGTGTACATCTATAAGAACATAAGGAAGAATAAGACTCTTATTTACAAGAAAATTCCTACTAAAGGACTCTTCTAACCAAGACTTTATTCTATCATGATACGGATCATAAAGAAAATTAGAAGAAACACATGGAAGAATGTAAATTAGTTTAGAGGATTTATCAAGATTATGGAGACCTGACATAACCATTGGCCAAGACTGAAGTGCCCCATTTCCCGATAATTATCCAATTGTTCACGAATTTATTCACATGATGGATATGGAAAACCACTTGAAAGAGGATAAGAAGTATTTACAAGAAGATAATTATCAAGAAAGAAAAGGAAGGATCAACAAAGATTTGATCATAACAAGTATCCAATGGAATATTGGAATGAACGTCGTTAAATACTTTAAGTGAATTCCGAGGTGCAATAAAATCATCAAAAGAACATAAAGTTAAAATTTCAAACTTGTGCTTAGGAAGTTGTATGTAAGGTGTCTCATCCATATCAAAATAATTATCATAGAGAAATTCCCTCTCTTCCAAATCATGAAAAATATTAGCTTAATTAACATCGACAAATGGATATGCAAGAGATTTATAAATGATATTATTTTCAACCTTGGTATCATGAGCTAAGTTTAAGGAAACCCTAACAAGCTTATTCTGTTGATTTACAAAACACTCATTTTTACTAAAATATGAGGGAATTTGAGCCTAAAGATCAAATGAATTATTATCATATGTATCAAGATTAGTAAACAAATCAGGATACATAAAATAATGATTACCAGAGTATATATGATTTTCATCATCATGAAATGAAACATATTTCATGAGATTATTGGATAAACTTTGATTAATGGGTGAATCTTCTGCTAGAATAATATGCACTAGTTCTAGGTTAACCTCTGAAGCAGAATCATCATTGACAAGTCCAGTATTTGATTTACTTCTAGGTTTACTTCTAATGGATTTTCCTCTTCACAACCAACATCAAGAGGGATTTCATGAACATTTTCAGATTGGAGATTTAGATCTGAAATGTTTTTTGATGGTTAAAAATGTGAAATAAAAACTCCTAACATGTGTGATTGTGGATCAGTTTCAACTTCATTAATGGGCTTAAAATAACTAAGAATAGAACTAGGATTAACCACTGGATCTATTTCTTGCACATCCTAAAACAAGTCAATGCAATTTTTATCATTTTTTATTTCATTATGTTTATTATTAGAATGAACAAGAGTGTAAAACCATTCTATTAGATCTACCTCAGAGGATAAATCTTCAGGATGAAATCTACAACAAAGAAAAATAAATCTAGAAGAGAACTCTTCAATGGACTCATTTTCATGCATTGAAAGATTAATCATTTCTAAGCACAACTCGTCATAATCGTAATTATGATGAGCAAGGAGAAATACTTCCATGAATTGGTTCCATGAGTGAATAGATTTTTCCGGTAACGCTTTGAACCACCTTTCAATTCTTCCCCGGAAATTAAGAGTAAGTAACATGCATAATTCATTGTCAGTAAATACTCCAAAATATTTACATTTTAAAATAAACCAACAAAGATGATCAAAATAAAAAAATTGCACTCTCACCATCAAATCTTAGTTTTGACAAGGAATCGACTATCTTTTTGGGAATGCTTTGAGTAGGCTGGCACGAACTAAAAGTATGCTCCAATTGTTTTTTTGGAGAGGATCCATTAGTTAAATACATTTAAAAATAAAGACTCCCTGAGACCATCTTGTCAGTCTATCCCTCCTTCTAGCGCCATTTGTTGACGGGCGAAAATGACCACCTAATTTCAACGTAAGGGAAACAACTTGGTCCAAGGTTCTTTAAACCTAACCCCAACCATTTGGTATGGATTCTTATTATGGGTTTAAGGGCTCTGTTATCCATGAACATGTTTTGCTCCTCGAGAGGATACCTCATTTAAGATCTTCCAAATTACTAAAAGAAATTAAAACCTAAAATATGAAGAAAAGCTAAAATTAAACCTATCCTAAATGTGATCTAGTAACCATAGACATACAACTACTAAGTCACAAGTAAAAAATAATTAAAACAAAATCCTATCCTACAGGAAAAACAATCTAAAATCAATTCAGTTTGTGTGTGTAGATAAATGATCTAAAACATTGAATACATTCTTCATTAAGACCATTTAAGTTGTTGCATCTTGATCAATATTTTTATGAGACAACGTTGATAATAAATTTGGGAAATGGTTTTAAAATATTTGTACATATTTCTTCGATAAAAGTAATAAAATTCACACTCACTTTTATTTATCATTGTTCTCTGTAAGCTTGACTGGAATCTGAACTTTGTTTTCAATCTTTCATTTAATCTTTTATAATCATAGTCTTTTGAAATTTCTTTCTGAATATTATTATTTCTATTTAAATTGATCTGTTTAACAATAATTGATTCATGTTATGTATTATTAAAAGTGTTTTTCATTTGTCATGATTTTCATCTGATCCATATGAAACAACTTAAATGGTCTTAATGAATAATGTATTCAACATTTTAGGTCATTTATCTACACACATAAATTGGATTGATTTTAGATTGTTTTGCTCTTGCAGGATAGGATTTTGTTTTAATTATTTTCTACTTGTGACTCAGTAGTTGTATGTCTATGGTTATTGGGTCACATTTAGGTTGGGTTTAGTTTTATATTTTCTTCATATTTTAGGTTTTAATTACTTTTAGGAATTTGGAAGAGCTTAAAAAAAGTCTCCTCTCGAGGAGAAAAACATTTTTGTGGCTAACAAAGCCCTTAAACTCGTCGGAAACAACCATACTATTGGCACAGGGGCAGAACCAGGGTTCAACACTCAAGAGCACACCAACAAAACCCTAACTATCGGCCCTTTCGACAACACCTACGAAGCAGATGAAGTCTCACCCAAGGTAGAGGCAGGGGTGGTTGCAGGACTCGAATGTCTGCAACCCTAGCTGGGACACAAGTCTGTGATTATAGCACTTAGCGATCATCTATCATGGTTTATCCATCAATATTCAACCCTTACAGCACTTTGCAAATAGCACAGAGTATCAGTGAGTACTTAGATCTAAGATAATTCATCACTTAGCCACAACAATATAGATCGAGTTCCACAGATCAAGCACTAAGCATCTTACATATCGTATCTAACATTCATTCCTATCTCAGAAGCACAAATCATAAATGAATCTATATAATCACATCAAGCACTTAGCCAAGAAAGAGATAAAAACATTAGGTCGAATCACAGAGCACAATACACAAAGTTACCGTGGTTCACCCCCACCCTAGGGCTACGTCCACAAGATCTTCTTCTTTATTATCTCAGTCAAGCAATTACAACACAGAGCCTCAACAATCCTTGCTTCGCATAGGAAAAAAGATCTGCATAGCTCGCTAGATCCTTCTTCCTTGCACTTCATCACAAACCAACTTGCGAGCTTCTTACAATCATGCATGGAGCATTTACAAGATACATCTGATCACACAGATGCAGTTCCTGGCACTAAGCCATCAGCTATACATCACATAGATGTACTACTCTCTCCTTACATTGCTTAAGTATCTATTTATAGATTACAAAAATGGGCCTAAGCATAGGTGAACCCATGGGCCGACATCCCTTTCCCATTACATTAACCCCAAACCCTAAAGGGACCCAAAAATAGGTCTAGTTTCCCTAATTTTCGCTTCGCGTTGCGCTCCATCTTTGGCAAATTTTCGAAGTCCCAAAATTGGTCAAATATGACCAAGTATTCTTCAAAACTTGGTCAAGGGCCAACACATACCAAATGGTTGGGATTAGGTTTAAAGAACCTTGGACCGAGTTTTTTCCCTTACATTGACAAGTGGTCATTTTCTCCCATCAACAAGAATCTGATATTCAAATTATTCAGTTAGATAGAAATCGAGTCAAAGTAATTGGGGAGATAAAGAATGTTTTAATCAAAATGTTTGATAATCCTAAAATTCATTGAACTATTGACATTATTGTAGTGGACATACCTGATAACTATGTCATGATTTTAAGTAGAGATTGGTCTACTATACTAAATGGATATTTTGCTACTAATTGGTCACATTTATGGCTTCCTTTCAATGGAAAACTTAATCATATCATAATTGATAGAGAGAGATATATGAAGCATGTGGTGACTGATTTGCACAACCCAAATGAACCTATGGTGTTTAACAATTCAATTTTGGGTAATTAGTCATATCATACATTTTTGGGGAATTACACATCTGAAACATCTTCTTTTGCAGAATCTAACACTCAATTTGAAATCCTTCATTGCACTCAGATTGTTGAGCCAAATTGTAATATAGTAGATCCAGCTAACATTTCTTCTAGTGTACAGCCTAACATAATTGTCATGGATAAATTAGAGATACTTATTAACTCTAATAATCTCAATAATTCTAAAAAATTGAAAACTTTCTTCTAGCTAGAAGATCCTTCTCCACCACTCTTCTTCAAATCTATCAGCACGTTGGAGAGTTTCTTAACAATCCTTTGGAGAGCTTCCATATCCATGGAATCACAATTCTTCTTCTCTTATTAGGGTTTGGACGTAGTTACTTTGTTTTTACCCTTGTTTTGGAGGATTCTTTAGCCGAATCTTAACATGTTCTTTAGCTGAATATTTTCTGTTAGGGTCAAATTTTGGCAAAAAATTCTTTGGATGTTTGGGCATGTCATGCAAAATTCCAGGTACGACGACTGCATCAGGAACCAATCAGGGTTGATAGGGAGGGGGATTTTTATTCGCATTAGCTCCGACCATATTTGGAGGTTGATACAAAACTATCTGGAATGGGTTTTTTTCTGGTTCACTTTCATGTTCTTCTTCCTCTTCAGAGTCCTCTTCTGACTTGTTTCTTGGTGTAAAAGGTGGAGATTCAGGAGGAGAGGGAGGTCTACCACCGACACCACCAAATAGCAAGTAATGCTCAAGTTCAAAATCATAAGTCTCTGCAAAATCAGATGTATATTGAGGTAAGTGTTACGAGGAAAATCTCTCTATGGATAGGGTGAACCACAATAGACAAGTATGACTGCAGAAATCGACTCAATTCCAACATATGCTATATAAAATAATGTTCAAGAGAGATAAGAACAAGGTCTACCTCATCCAAATGTTTGATGATTCCCACCGTTGAGAACTTCAACGCAAAGGAGTTATGACAACATGATTTTCTTGATATGTGAAAGGGTCGATAAAGAGTGGGTCTTCGCTTAGAGGATTTTCCTGAACTTGAGGTATCAAATAGTCAATGGGAAGCTACCCCTTATGTCTGATCCATTTTTTATTTACAACACGATTTACTCGCTCTTGGGAATACCTAAGAATGGTATCAACCCGTGGAAGGATTAATAGGCAAGGTTGTGTGGGGAGGAAAATGTGGATTCATAATGAGTGGAAGAACATTGAGTATTGGCATAAGACGATGTGTTCACAGTATATGACGTGGGAAGGGAAGTGTGATCAAAATGAAATTAATGGGAACCACTAGAAAATGAAGTGTTTACTTACATAATAAAATGGGAATGATTTTTTATTTTATTTGCATTCATTCATTTCTATGGCCCTCTTTCTAGTGCCATTTCTGTTGACGGGCCAAAATGACCCGTTCAAGAAGTTGAGGGAAAATGCCTGATGGCAGGTCCCAATTAGACCCACTCTCCTTTGGAGCAGCATTTTCGACCAGATTATTGCCATTTTTACCAATCTAACTAACTAATTATTTAAATATGAATTTAAGAACTGAAGGTTCTCAAATGAATTAAAGTCCATAATTAAAATAAACATGATGCTAACTAAAATTAAGATAAGATGCAATTCTATACTAAACTAAACCTATCCTAATTAGGATCTATCTAATTAAGATTAAACACAGTAGAGAAAGATATCATCTGAATAAGAAATAGTTCATACATTCGAGTGATGAATAAAACTATAATTCAATTAAACAAGTTAACAAAAAATTGTGCCCAGGTTTAATGACATTATGACTGCGTTTAATAAAGGAAACAAGTGATAATCCATGTTGGAGACAAAATTAAAGAAGTAGTTAATACAAATAAACTCATAAGACACAGATAAAAAATAAATTCATTTAGAGAAATCTCAATCACATTCACCAAAATCATCAGTCTCCAAAAATGTCTCTTGCTCTTTATTCATACGAAAATAGTAATACTATCTGAATTCAAAAGCACAAAAGTCCTAGTTCATTTACATTCATATTTTTTTATAGAATATAAGAGGATCCTTCTCGTATATCTCTGAATACCACCCGGTTATAGGATTGAAGTGACGCTTCATTTTCTTACCCGATTAAGACATTTCAATCATTACATGACTATGATTTTTCTACAAAATTCGGTACAATGAGATAATCAAGTGAGCCTTAGTGGTTGAAACCTTGTGTCTATGAAGTTTTTCCATGTTTTGATGTCTTCAAGTATATCATCCACTCAGAATAGTTGTTTCCTCTCAAGGTATTCTTTTTTTTTACAATTGGGAATCATAATTTCTGTCTTCAAATTTTGCTCAACACATTACATAGAATCTTTGGTTAACGAAATTAACCTGGCCTCTATAAATTTCGTGCTAATTTTTTCAATTACTCCAATGGAATTCATGATGATATTCCTCTTCAATTACAAATGTTTTACCATTTTCTAAGTCGATGACACCTTTTTCCAAATCTCTCGGTGGGTCCATCCCAAACTGTGCAAGTAAGTTGCTAGAAGACTTCCACAATTCTTTGCTTGTTGTACTGACCTGCTCCTGGGTATTCCTAATATCTGTGATCATTTACATCCTTGCATTAAACAGTTATATATCTCTGATTATATACTTGTATGAATATGCAGGAACAGTCTCAGGGGGTTTGGATGAGTGTCATGCCATTATGTGACCCTGTTATAGGCTTCTTGAAATCTTTGATATTTTTTCTGCATATGTTTCACCTGCATATTTAATTTCCCTTGATTGGATTTGGCCTTCAGTATTTTATTAAGTGAATAGAAGAATTTATTCTATGAGTCCTGAAGTTATTCATCCATATTGATGGTGTTATCTCTGATTATTTCCACAACTAAAATTTTTGTCATACTTTCTTCCACAGTCTTCTTCAGGATTTGATTATCCTGTTGCAATTTCCTAACTTGATCTTCAATTCTTTCGTTGTATTTATTGATCTCTAACTATTCTCCTTTGAGTCTGGTTACCTCTTGAGTGTGTGCAATTCTGAGATTTTATATCTCGTCCAGATGCATATTCTGATTCACCTCGATCCTTTTCTCAAAATTTGCAGTCAATTCCCATTCTCGGAGATGGATCTGTTTATGCATTAATTCCCTATAAGAATGCTTTGTTTCTATGGATTTTTATCTAAATTCATTGGAGACAGAGCTCTTTTTTGTGTCTACACCATTTTCCAGTTTTGTTATTCTTAGTTTAGCCACGTCTAGTGCATTGGCCATTTCATGGACATACATAGATTTAGTGCCAGCAAATGCATTCAGGATCGATGATGCTTGGATGTCATTATCTTTTGGGCCTGGGCCTACTTTCCATCTGATGTTCCTCTCAGCTGTATCCCTGCTTGTCCCTCCTCTTTTCCTTTTGGTAGTTCTTTTCTCTATAGATTTAGTCTTATGACTATACTAATATTCTATAACTGCTACAACTGCACATTCAACACCTAACCCATGTGATGTGAGCGAGAAGCTTCCTGGTATGGCTTCCAAGGGAGTGCATTCTTCCAAGGGAACTGTAACCATACCGACGTCAGGGTCTATTTTTATATTTGTATGGGTTGGTTCATGTTCTTCCCTGGGCGCTTTAGGAGTTTTTTCATTTCCTTCCTTGCCTCTCTCAGCCAGATATTGGTTTTTTCTATTCGTCGACAAATTATGTTGGGATTCGACCTTTTTCTATTATTGGTACCTCTCTTAATCTTCGTATGCCTTCCTAGAAAATTTTGAATCCTTTTTTTTCCTAGCCATTTTCACGGCTTCACGTTTCTCCTTATATTTTTGAAGAAATGTTTTAAATTGTTCTATTCTCGAAAATTTGTTTGCATATTCATGTTTGTTGAATTGTTCAGTGACCAAATCAATAGGGAGTCTAATGAATACTTCTTCGAAATGTGCAGCTCCTCGAAAAATATCGTTAGCATATCTAGCTTGATGAGGTGTCTGCAATGTCAATTTGACAGCTTTCAAGTGATTGTACACTGCATTTTGAGGGTCATGTCCCTTCTTCTCCTCAGTGGATAGACATATTTCTTGAAAGGATGTTGCTCCCTTGTTGATGATTAAAATCGAAACAAGGATTTTTCCTACAAAGTATTTCTAAAAGCCTATTATTATAAGCTAATGATACATATATAATACTAGTAGGTGGGACCCCCTTGTAGATTGGAGTATCAGATGTGTTTCTTATTTTATATTTATGTTGATGTTAGACACTTCTTATAGGGTCCTACATGATGGACGATGAAATACTGGTTCTATTTGTGACAAATGACATATTGATAATACATGCTATGTGTTGGTTTCGTTATTCTAAAATCTCAATTCCATGTCATGATGGCTTATGTGAACTGTTATTACAATGCTATTGGCGCCATGATCTATTACATGTTACACCTTCCTAAAACACATGTTAGTCATGAAAAAATATAAAATAAATATGGAATAAATCTAAGGAGAAGAAACTAAACTATGCTATACTATGCTACACTATATGCATTGGAAAATTAAAAGGGTTGATGTTAGTCCTAACTAGAAATGTTAGTGGATGTTAGTGTCTATACAATATATTGATTTATATGAAGGAACATTTGATATGTGTTATGGTATGTTTGGAAATGGTTAATGTGATATAGGGTGGTGCACTTGGTAAGTAATGGATGTTAGTTTTGATGCATGGATTAATTGATGGTTGGT
This sequence comes from Picea glauca, assembly GCA_000966675.3. Taxonomy (NCBI): domain Eukaryota; kingdom Viridiplantae; phylum Streptophyta; class Pinopsida; order Pinales; family Pinaceae; genus Picea; species Picea glauca. The sequence continues at coordinate 263,478 of JZKD02S2435546.1, forward strand.
TGGCGTGTACTAAGTAATTGAATGAGTGGAGGATGGAAACGACATGCATTTACTGGACATCACTCCATACCTCTCCCAATGGCCATCACCCTAGCTTGGATATTGTTCAATTGTTGTTCGCTGTGGTTAAGCTCCAATTTTCAGGCAAGGAAAGAACTGCTCGACCAAGCTCACATTTTTAAGACTTTTTGGTTACAGGTATGTCTTTTTTTCCATCCATGAACTCACTTGGGTTATGAAATAGATATTGGCTCGGTGATGTATTGGTCTATGATTTCCTTGAGAATGGAAACTATGTAAACTTGTGGTATTTCTCTGGAATGGTTGGTTGTGTGCATTCATTGTAAATGAAAACAATGGATAGTTGAAGTCATGATTTCATTGATGATACTGAGTGGTGGAAGCCATGAATTCTCTCTGTTGTCTTATGGGTTTTGGTTGAACGGTTTCCTTCAGTCCAGACTTGTTGGTCATCTCCACATAGTTCTTGTAAACATACTTAGTCGTATTTGGTGTTATGGGGTTGTTGTGTTTGATTGTGAACCACCTTGGGTCACTGCATATGATTTTCACCTAGTTGTGGGATCGTTATGTTGTTGGTGTATGTGCAGTGGGTTATGATGGCTATTATGACAAGATGCTTGCTTTAGGGTTGGCTTCTATTTTATGGATCTACTTTTATATCATCATTATTGTTTTTTGGGGGGAAAACCACGAGGGTTATGTCTTGCGTGTTCTCGGTGTTATTTATTGGCTAGTGAGGAACCTCTTCTCCTCTGTTCATAATATCTCCTACCTGGTATGAACTATCACCCGTCTTGAAAACAAATGGTTATGTTGCATGTGTTCCCATCGTGTTGTATCTAAGGGTTCTCCTCTTTTGTTGGTGTGGTCGACTCTAGTTGGTCAGCTCAAAGCCCGATGTTGATAAATGAACTAGTTATTTATGATCGGGAACATGGTTGACTGTTATGAGTTGGTGGAATATCATCGACAATGGTTGATTATTGGTTCTCTCTTTTAATAGCATTGATAGTGGTTTTTATGATTGGTGTATAATCATTGTATTATTTTATTGTGGCAGTTGATTCGATAGTTCAACATGGTTTAAATTGGTTGATTTGAGAAATGGAATTGGGCATACAGTTGTTGCCTCCTTGCATTGGATTGATAACTCAACGTCGTTTGATGTTTTAATTCAGAGTAATTAGACATGTATAGTCACAGAAATGCTCTTGCGTTTTGAATGGTCTATGTGTTCCTACAACATCGTATAAGTTGAAATGATGGTTGTTGTTACTGTGTGTTTAAATTGCCAATCGGGATTATTGTTATATGAAATATTGATGATTGTGTTTTGGTTGTCCATTGTGTATGTTTGATGGATATTGTGCACCATATCGTTGATTGCACCATCAGAGATGGGCACAGATTCTATAACAGTATGGTTTCGTTGCAATTTAATTGTTAAATTAAATTGAGGAATGGAATTGAGCACGATTTTAAAAGAACTTGTGTCTGTGTTTGATTTGAGGAAGCATTTCATGGACAATGGTTGATGTTTTGATGATGAACAGAGTGAAAACAACTGACAGTGTGTTCATTTGGAATTTGTTTAAATATCAAATGGGACAAGTAAGAGAAAACACAGTTCTTACAGAAGATGTTCGAAGGTTACAGTGATTTTGAATATGATGGCACTGTGTTAATTAAAAGTGTTAAAGATTTAAGTGCGAACAATGAGCAATTTTAACACACAATAATGGTTAAATTATACACAAAAATTGTTTGGTTGATCAAAACAATTATTTGGTTAGTGTTGGATCATTTGCATTAAATACATAATTGTTTTATGGATTACTTAACTGATTTTATGAACAATATCTGCTCTTTTCCCCTACCATTATTTCACTTTTCGCTAATTACAATCCCCTTGCCTTCCCATATTCATTACTCACTCCCTATTCCTAAAAAGTTAATGACAGTTAAGAGGAAATTTGTATTGTCACAATTTAAGATGGATTATAGTGATATGTTATTTGGTTTATATTATAGCTGATTTTTTTTTTCTCTATGAGCAGTAATCATGATCTTTTCCCCCTCATTTTAACATTTTTTTCGCTCAATACAACCCCTCACATATCTTAGAACCTTTTCTCACCCCCTGCTCATTGACAATGATTAAACAATTTGTATGGATTGGATTGCATGATTCTGATATGTTGTTGAGACAAAATTTATTTCATATTTTAAAAAGAGTTGTCATGTATGGTTGTTAAAGAAACTATTTGCTAATAAATTATGCATATAGGAATGAGCTTTTTCAACCAGGGTAGCCATGGCAGAGGTAACCGAGGAAGAGGTAATTGTAATAGTGGTCCTAGAAGGCCAAGATTCTCCATACACTTTGATGCTGACTCGCAAGAGTTAGGCCAACTATTTCAAGATGGATTTTTTAATTGGATTGGGAAAGGAGTGGTCCAACCTAGTCCTAAAAGGCCTCCCTTCCAAGCCCCACAGGCCCCTGGTTTCCCTGTGCATCCTCATGTCTCACTATAGCCTGAAGTTCCCGAGAATGATGGATGACAAGAGATTGTCCACCCGGTAGTCTCCCAACCTCGTGGCTGGCCTAATTTGTCTTTGCCTACTCCCTCGCCTATCAATCAAATTGTCCAAGTCGCCCATGTCCACTCACTAGTTCAGTCTTCCCATGTAAGTAAAAGGTTGAAAACTGAGGCCCACCATGCCCTTGACAAAGGAAAATCCATCGTTGCCCCTTCCTCACCCTCCAATGGCTCTGATAAATTCATGTCCTCCCGCATGAATTTGAGGGATGATTTCTCTCACGTGATCAGTTAGATTAGGCCTAAAGGCTCAACACAACCTAAGGCAATTTCAGAGAGATCAAAAGGTGACAACAACAACAAGGGAAGGATTGAATCTCATAGTGGAAAATATGGATTTTAAGTTTTTGTTTATTAATTACGGAGAACAGTTGACTTCTGAACTTTTTTGGACAACATACTATTTTTGGACATATGAGTAATATATTTTGGAAATAATTTCAAACATTATTGAGATAAATTGTCAAATATGAATGTGATGATGGGAGTCACAAGGAGGGATGTTTTGTTTGATTAACCAGTTGTGTTATGATTGTTAAAAGCTAAAGGGAGTCACAAGGGGTCCCACCTACTAGTTATTATTTATTTAAAAACCCTTATTATGATTTATTACTTTTCCCATTAACTAAAATTTGGTTGAGTTTTAGATAAATTAACTAATGAAGTAGTTCAACTACTTCAAACAATTCTAATTTTCTTAAAGGCAAAATGAAAGGGAGGAACAAGAAGAGAATAGAAGGAGAAGCATACTAAAGTTTGATCTTTGAGTTTTTGTTCAAATAATTTAGTTTTCATTCATTCCTTAATTCATTAGAAGCCTAATTATTTTTTATGATAGTAGGGTCCTATTGTAGACAACAAGATTCAGGGCTTAATTACATCATTCAGAAACTTGTTTTTCAGAGGCGTTGATCTATATTTGATAGTCTGTGTAAACTTGTCCGCTTGTGAATTAGTTTTCATGACTGACAAAGGCTATTGTGCAGAGTCTAGTGGGAAACAATCTATGGCAAGTTGATCCAKCTTTTCAAGTTCAGTTATTGATTTTCTATCAGAAGTCCTCTTGTATGTTTCATTGGGGAYRTCTAAGTTTGACTTTGGTCCAAAACTTCCTCAGGAAATTTTGTAAAGAGAATGATTCTTTGACGAATTGGAATGAAATAAAGGATTTCTTTATGTCTCATCTRTTCTAATTATTGACTTGGTGTCTTTACTTMTGTCTCTATATTTATTTCAACATCTGATATGTTTAGAAAATTACATAAATAATGAATTTTTCAGCAAGCTTTTATTTATAAAAAAACCASCCTAAGCACTTGTAAACAATACTTGTGAGTTAGGATACCAATTTTGATGGCTATAAATCTAGGGTGATATTCCCATCTATMTTGTTTTATCCAARCAAGATATGAAAATTCTTGAGTAAGATCATTTCATATCTTTTCCTCAACATTTATTTGGTGACCATACTAGGGAGATCTTCAATATCCCTCTGGTTAATTTTTATGCTTGATTAGCATCGGATACATCTATTTTTATGATATTGATTCTTTGATTGTTTTATTTCTTAATGACTATGCCTGTTGCAAGGTAGCCCAATATTGAGCTCGGTCTTCAAGATCAGACCAACATTGCTTTGAATTTGTTCAACACCATTTTAGACACTGCCAATACTCGTGTTGAGCATAATCATTCATGGGTAGCAATTGAACGAGATATTAGTGCCCAAGAACGTTGGGAAGCTAGACGTAGACAACCTAGAAATCAACAGTAACTTTCTTGTTCGTTCATTTTTTTCCTTACTTTCATGTCCTTAGACTCTCGTGTTTCTAGAAGAAGAAGAGGCTTATCACCCGAAATTAATTCTATTGCTGAAATAGGAAGAAGGAACGTTGTGTTATTGACCCAATGAAGCATTCTCAGGAGAACTTTGTCTGATTCATCCAGTTCGTCTTTCTCTCCCTCACCTATCATCCACAAGATGGCATCTAGTGGTGGCTCTGGTGGCATATATAAGATACCAATCACTGGAAGTGCTTCCTCCTCTCACTCATACCTCGGTTCCGCTATGCATACTTGTTTAGAGTATGAAGAACAACTCAAAATAACAGGTCTTCCTTAGGGAGAATCAGTTAAATAGACATACATGTTATCCCTCTTATAACTAGTACAATATATGGATAATTGTATGATATCATATGAGCGAAAAGGAAAGTTATCCCCTCTCACCCCTGGAGCTTCATCCTCTTCTACACCTCCATTTAGAAACCCAATTGAAAATAATTTTCAGCCCAAGGATATCTTGTATCGAAGTTGGTGTAACTTTTGTGAGGAACACCATGAGGAAGCCACATGTGAGGTAAGGAAGAGTGCTAGAGATAAGATATTTGGTAAAAGACCAGAAACTACCATCACTATCCTAGATTTTGCAAAGCTGGAGGATGTCATGATCATCAATACTAGGAACAAATATTATGCTCCCAAAGGAAAATATGATCCTCCCCGCAATTATGGTAGCCCAAGCTCATCATCACTAGCTGCTATGGTTTAGGTTCCTAAGGTTCCTGACATTCAAGGTATAATTTCCCCTCTACCCTCTTCCAAATACAATATTTTGAATCAGTTGGCCAACATCAAAGAAGATGCCACCCTGTTGGTGTTAGAGAAATATTTGCCTCACCCTATGCAATCTTGCAGAGAGGGCCTTATTCCATTCCCCCATGAAAACTTACTTTCCATGATTGATAAATCTAGAGACAAAAATAAATATTTTTCCACTTATACGCACCTTGCAAGCTATACAACAAGTATATACGTTGGCTGCTCCACTACAACCTGCGTACATCGAGATTTTTGCCATAAAATAAAAATCAAATGTTGGGTTTCCATGCCATGATAGGAAATATCCGATCCTTGGCCTTCCATATACTGGAAACGTTCTGACTCGGCCCTTCAGTTGCATTTTGAAGGCTATAAAGAAGCCAATTCTGAGCTATGGAAAAGGAGAGAGAATTCAAATTTGAGAGCAAAGTTACTCTGGAGAAATTATTTACTTCATATTGAGTATGCATCCCTTTGTCCTTTAAGTCCGAACACAATGTTCAACCCCCAAGATCTTCCCTTATTGATGGAGAACCTATTTGTCTCCCTTATATGATATTTCCTTTGGTGGAGGATTGAAGTGGTGGAGGCCTAGTTGGAAGGAACTTGGTTTCTTGTTTCCGAATCGTGCCGACATAGAAGTCTGTAATGTTTTCACTTCTACTGATCTTTTATTAATAGAAATACTCCTTTCCCGTCCAATTGATATCTTACAAATATATGAATTATTATCCATGGGCATATTTGTTTTGTATATTAATGGATTATGCTATCTAATGTGATAACCTTTTATATTATCACTATATGCTATCTCTACTTGTTTGTTGAGAACTTGTTGCAGGTATAAAGCTTTAGGTTGAAGTGCTCAACGATGGACATCATCAAACATTTGGATGAGGTAAGCCTTGTTCTTATCTCTCTTTAACATTAGTTTATATAGCATATGTTGGAATTGAGTCTATTTTTGTAGTCATACCTATCTTTTGTGGTTCACCTTAGCCATAGAGATATTTTCCTCGTAACAGAATTGGCAACTCCACTGGGGATGAATCTTCTTTCTTAGGGTTTGAAGTACTTTTGTCCTTAGATTGCTCTCATTTCTATTGTGGTTCTTGTCATATCATTGCTTGACAACTCCTATTCACTCTGGCTCTGAGTTTTCATCCTTTTCTCCCTTTCCTGGCCTTGTTTCAAATCATATATGCACCTTTTGCCTTGACAATCACATATACACATAGGCTATCTCACTGCAAGTTGTGTATATACACTCTATTTGCCCAAACAGTCACACACACCTCTTTTCCTTTCCTTTTTGCTTGGTCTGGTGTTTGTTGGGTGGGATTTGATTCTTTATGAGCCTTCTTAGGTCTCTGTAGTGCCTGTTGAGTGCCTGTGGGATGACAGGAAACCCTCTTTTGGTTGAATTTCCGGGTGAAGTTTTTCTCTTCATATTTTCATTTTTATTGTCCTTGTACATTGGGCTGGGTGTTTCATTGCCTTATATCCTGCTTGAGTTATCTCTCTTTTATACACAATAGGGCTATATATCAAGTTACTTTTCAGTCCATGCATTTTCAGTTTCGATATATCGAAAATATAAAATAAAAAAAGCATTTCACATTGCTTGGAATTTTTGTCTTTTGAGATTTTATCATTAGCTTAGTGCATGCAGTGAAAGATTGCATTTTTACTTTTGAATTGCAAAGTTGAATTTGAAAATTGCATCGCTTTTAGGAGCATATCATACATTAAAAGTTAAAGGTAGGACTTTGCATTATTTTCATATTTACTTTCTTGCAGAGTCATAACACCATGAGTTTCATCACCATACCTTTTTGAGCAATCACGGCCATAAAATCGATGCTATAATTTAAAATTTATTAGTAATGATTTTATTTTCTAGGGTGCACAAACTAGCCTAGGATTTAGTGCCTTGGAAAAGGATTTTGTGAGTAAACTTCTCCAAGGAAATTGAATCAACATATGTGTCTGAGTCAGGGAGTCGAGAAATCCATTGTATAATTGGTAAGATTAGGAGGCTCCGCTCACACCAGAGTTAATCACGAGGTTGCGTGAAGTTGGTTGAAGGGATATCCCCCGATACTTTCCTATCGTCAAAGATATTTCTAGTGATTTATTCATATATGTTGATCTCGTTAGTTCCTTTACCTTCGTGAGAGGCGATGCTTTCAAGGTTTTGGGCTTTGATACCCTACCCATACGGTGGACCTGACTTACAACTGCTCGTCTGTGCATCGATTATACAGTGGTTTATTAGTTGCTTGACTTAGGTGTCTCATAGGTTACTTGTAGGGGTTATTCTGCAGGTACCCTGGGTCAGATAAGGGTTAGACAACACACAACCTTTATGGAGGATTACCTCTCTGGGGGGATTTGCCTGACTGGTTGTTAAGCCCACGAGGGCCCTTATAACTGGTTTTGTTACCTCCGATCTTTAGCAGGGAGTCTCAGGCCCCTCTTGGGCGAGACATACCTTTTTTAGGGAGGGAGGCCACTCAACCACTTTACCCTGTTTGCATGCATATTGGATGTTTGACTTTTTGTGTGCTCTTTGCTTAATAGTTGGCTTTAAGAGTTTGTATTGAGTTCTCTTTATAATGGGTAACAGAGTCCCTTTGGATCCCTCATTTACCTCTACCTACCCCATGATGCCTACTCAGTTCATGGGGATGAATCCTCCTATTTCTCATAATGGTATGCAGAACTATGATACTCAATCTGTGCCTCGGGCCTCTAGCCAATTTTCTATTGATATGCCTTCACCCATGCAATTCTCTCCCTGGTCTGCTCATGTGAATCCTAGCATTGGATCTGGGGGCACTATGGCCCCAATGCCTATGTCTTCTTTCTATATGAGTCATGTCCCTCAACCTTCTTTTACGATGGGAGGTTGGAACCACCCCTCTTATAGATCCAATCCTAGTTATGCTCTTTCGGGAGCCCATACTCAGATGGGTGTTTATTCTACTTATTACACTCCATCCATGTATCCCCTATCTGCCATGTCAGTTCATTTGAACACTTTCTCTATGGCGAGTCATGATATATCCTCGAGTGTCTCTCATGGGGAGAATCAATTTTACGGTTCAGGCTATCCTCTTTATGAAACCTCTTCACAAGGGGGAAACATATATAATCACTTGAATATTCCCTATCATACTTTCGTATCTTCACATAATTCAGTGATGATGCCCATACAGACTTCTCTGAATCAATTAAATGGATGATACTACCTTCCCGGATAGGGACAGGGGGTAAACCATGATCCCTCCTGGCCTGCAATGTTTCAAAGTCAATGATTCCCTGGACCTTGGCATCAAACGCCATATCCTACAACTAGTCTATTCACTGTTAGTCATATTGGAGCTCCATCGCCAACCTATGTTAGTTATGTTGGGGATGGGTCAACTAATTATGCAAGTCTTGTTGAAAATACATACCCTATTGTTGTTAGTCATGCTGGGGGCATGACTCTAATCGCCACGAGTCCTATCAATGCCACATATCCAACCTCTGTATGTCATGTAGGAGATGACTCTCCCACCTATGCCTATCATATCGAGAGTATGTCACCAGCCTTTGTGAACGATGTTGGAGACATTGAGAAGCCTAGACATCTCAGACGTAAGCCAAAATTCCTTTGTAGTACTTGCAAAGGAAATCACCTTACTCATCTATGTCCAGTTACCGCTAAGATACTAGAAGAGTGGGGCTCACCCAAGGGCCCTTCAGATTCTGAGGCATTTGTGGTTTCTCCTCACTTTGCTTCTCCTTTGATTGACATGGTGGTAACACCACCACAATCTTCTCTTGACCTCACCCCCATTGTCAAGGGTGGCGTGTCTCCTATCCCCATTATTATGCATCCTCTTCAACGTATAATTGAATAAGTGGTCGTATCGGTGCAATATTTGGTCAAAACTACTCTCCATGAAGAGAGTGATGCATCCTTCAATCATATCGTCAATATTCCTGATCCTGCACCTTCTGAACGAGAGAGAATTTTCCTTTCACCAAGTCCTCTCCCTCCTAGTTTTGAGGATATCACCTTCAACTAGGATAGTCCTATGGGGTATCCAATACCCCCACTTATGTCCTTTTCATTAAGAGACATTGCCTGATCTATCACAAAGACTATATACTCAGCTAGTTTGTTATCCTCCTCGACTTGGCGAGATTTGGGTTTTCCCAAGATTATGTTGGCTATTCATAAGATACTGACATTCCACAGAATACCAGTATGGGAGCCTTGGCCTCCCCCATTACATTTTGATTAGCACAGTGTCAACAAGTTTAATTTAAAGCTCTTTTCCGACTTGTCTAAAAAGGAAAAGATTGCTGAGTGATTTGTCCCTTTCACACTCATTAAATTGGATTTGAAAGATCATGAGTCTTAGTTAATCTCTTTTTCGACTCGTTATCAAAAAGTGAAAAGATCGTCGAGTGAGCTTGTATTTTTCACACTCGTAAATTGGTTTTGAAAAGACGTCTATTTGGCACAAGTTTATCCCTTTTTCACACCAAGTATACTAAAATATATAAAAAGGACATTTTTTGGCGTTAAGTTGTGATTGCATCTCATGCCCTTGCTTGAAGTATTGAGCCTATAGTTGGTTCTCGCTTTGCGTTATAAACCGATTGCCTTAGTATTTTTGCATCCTCAACCAAGTAGATCCTTGTTTATATCCTTCGCAATTTGATACCCTATACCTAGGAGGGAACATTCCCCCAAGGGTCCATCTCCCGCATGCACTTCCCTGCATTGAGCATAGGTACGTTCCATTGTTGGACCTAGTTTTGCTTACTTGCGACACTTGTTTCCTCCTCTGTATCATAGCATTTGTTTGTTATGAAAAAACAAAAAACAAAGATGGATGGGAAGGGAGTATTATCTTATATTGGCAGCAGTCGTGTAGCCTTTGAATAGAGAACAAAGTTATTTGAGTCCATTCATCATAATTTTGGGTTTATCATGGCCTTAGGAAGCTGAGCTCATTACAGAGTCTTCTCTACAGACTGGTTACTCTTCCAATCTCTATTAGAGAACTTCATTGTTGCCTCCTGCATCTCATGATTTTATCATTGGGTCTATGTTGCCATAGTCCACCATATGTCTCATGATCTTGTTCAAAGAAACTCTATCAACCTGTGTCAGCCACTCCTTAGAACTCTTGACTTTGCATGTCGTCCATACCCTCAGTTTGTCTCAGAATCACATGATACTTTAGTCCTATCATGCACCCTAACCCTACTTTCATCATTAGCAGGTAACCTTGAACCCAAAAGTCAGCATTTAATCATTGGTCGTTGACTGAGTGGTTTCACACATTGGGATTCGTGTAATGTCTTGGATTCCATTATCCCTATTGGTTGTTTCCTCGCCTCTGTCAGTAGTTTTCATCATTGGCTACTATTCAAAGGGTCTTTTTCATGTATCGCTTGCACTTGGCACACACAAAAGATGCACAAGGTCATTGGTTCATGAACATTTTCTTCATCTGATTCCCACTAAATCATGAAGCTCCTGCTTTGTACCTCATTCTAACTATTGAGAGATGCCTTAATGCTCTCCTTTCAGTGAGTCCCTTTCCATCGACATCAACCCATTTATTCTGTAAACGGGACCTAGAGTCTTATGAGTACCTTGAGGCTTGCAGTCATCAGTGGCAGGCTCTCTTGCCATCGATAGTTAGGAATACCTCAATGTCTCCTGATCGATTGATTCTTTAGGTGTTTGACCCTGACTCCTCTATTCACACTTGTAAGAATGTACTCGGTGCCTTGATACCTACTTTCATTATCGATAGGTTGTCTCACGTTTGTTAATGGTATACATCAATGACCGGTAATCAAACAATGTCTCATTATGTTCGACCTCAACTCCTTTGTTCACATGATATAGACTTGCACATTTGGCAGATTGTGTAGAATACTTGAAGACATCACTATGTGGTCATAGTTTTCCTGAGTTGTTGCTTCCTTTTCATTGGACTAGTACCTATATGACTTCAGTGATCATGGGAGATCAGATTGTACTCCATGGTATACCGATATCTTCAGATTGGTTTTGAGACTAGTTCTACTGGGCCTTGGTCATGACCATGACAACTATTGGCATGTAACCACATTTGTATTTGCCTATTCATGGCCACATACACTTATTTGGTATATTTTCACATGGATCTGCAGTGTATTTTTGGTAGCCATGTATGCAAAGTCAATGCAGAATGTAATGAGTGATTGAGTTCATCCAGTTGGTTCTCTACCACTCCACTCTTGGGTTATGTATAATGTATTTCGGCCATCGGAGATAATCCTCTGACCTCACACATTAGGGGGCATCTATTAGAGCAATATTTGCCTCACCCTATGCAATATTGCAGAGAGGGCCTTATTCCATTCCCCCATGCAGACTTACTTTCCCTGATTGATAAATCCAAAGAAAAAAATAAATATTTTTCCACTTATACACACCTTGCAAGCTATGCAACAAGCGTATATGTTGGTTTCTCCACTACAACCTGCGTACATCGATATTTGTGCCAGAAATCAAAATTAAATGTTGGGTTTCCATGTCACGACAGAATGTATCTGATCCTTGGCCTTCCATATACTAGAAACATTCTGACTCGGCCCTTCAGTTTCATTTTGAAGGCTATAAAGAAGTCAATTCCGAGCTATGGAATAGGAGAGAAGATTCAACTTTGAGAGCAAATTTACTCTAGAGAAATTATTTACTTCATATTGAGTCTACATCCCTTTGTCCTTTAAGTTTGAACACAGTGTTCAACCCCCAAGCTCTTCCCTTATTGATGGAGAACCTCTTTGTCTCCCTTATACGAGCTTACCTTTGGTGGAGGATTGAAGTGGTGGAGGCCTAGTTGGAAGGAACTCGGTTTCTTGGTTCTGAACCGTTCCGACAGGGAAGTCTGTAATGTTTTCACTTCTGCTGATCATTTATTAATAGAAATACTCCTTTCCCATCCAATTGATATCTTGCAAATATATGAATTATTATCCATGGGCATGTTTGTTTTCTATATTAATGGATTATGCTATCTAATGTGCTAACCTTTTATTTATCACTATATGCTTGCTCTGCTTGTTTGTTGAGAACTTGTTGTAGGTATAAAGCTTTGGGTTGAAGTGCTCAACGGTGGACATCATCAAACGTTTGGACAAGGTAGGCCTCATTCTTATCTCTCTTGAACATTAGTTTATATAGCATATGTTGTAATTGAGTCGATTTCTGTAGACATACCTGTCTGTTGTGGTTCACCCTAGCCATAGAGAGATTTTCCTCATAACACCTGGACATGGTTGTCGTCCCTAAACAATAGAGGCATCTGAAACAATTCATGGAAGGAAAGGCTTTCATTTTAGCCAACCTCTCTGAAGAGGTGAATAAAGAGGATTCGTATGTAAATAAAGTAGGTGTACATAACTTTAGATACCCTATAAAAAATCCCCCTTTTTATATTTATGTAAATATTATGGATAAGATTGCTCATTGTTGCTTCATTGATGGTGGTTCAAGCCCAAGTGTGATGTCGAATATTATTATGGAAGATCTAGGCTTGTCTTGTACAAATGAAAATGCCAGAAGAATTCTCTCTTATAATAGCCTACAAAAAACAACCATAGGTGAGATTAAAAATGAAACCTTATTTTTGTGCGCACACCCTGAAATAAGGGAAACCCTTAGCATTTAGGTAATCGACATGCGAGTAAGCAATTACTGAATCATCTTGGGAAGAGATTGGAAAGCTTTAATGGGTGGATACCTCTCACTCGATGGAACACATTTATCCGTTCCTCGAAATGGTAAAAACATTATAGTTCTTAGAGCAGGAAGGATTTCACCTTACATAGAGAGTGTCCCACAACCTAATGTAAACTATATCGAAGAGGACCTAGGAGTGTATTCCATATTTGCTGAGGAGAATAACATTCCCTTGGAAAAACTTGATTTAGATGATGGTATGTGGCACATGCACTTTAATGGTTCATGCTCTAAGGAAGGTAATGAAGATGGCATTATCTTGGTTTCTCCTGTGGGAAAGATTCATAATTTTTCTTACAGGTTGGAGTTTTCTTTCACAAACAAATCATTAAATTCGAAGCCTTATTATTAGGCATTGAAAACGCTTATAATCTTGGTTGTGGTCACCTTTCCGTTTTTGGGGATTCTAAGCTTGTTGTGAACCTTGTACGTAGGATTTACTCTCCTAGAAATAAGTTGATGAAACAATATACCTAAACTATTTGGGCACTTATCTCGAAACTATTATCTTTCAACATCACTCATGTTAAAAGGGAATTGAACTCAATGGATGATCGGTTAGTTGTTTTTGTAGCCTCTCCTAATCGACAACTTCTTCCAAATAGACCTGATTGTACTTTTCAATCTCTGTATCTTCCACATATTCCTGAAAATATAGAATCTTGGCAGTTCTTCCCTAGAAATGAGATCATCTGTGCTTTCATTCAAAATGAACCCTATAAGCCCAAGGAAATCATATCCATAAAAGATAACAAGATTCCTAAAGGCTTGACTCCTCTAGAGAGTTTTTTTTCATCGAGTGATGTAGGAAATAACGAGAAACAAAAAGAAGGGGAGTCGAAAAGGAAGGTGGGTGAAACCGTCTCCTTGAACATTGGGACACCCTAATCCCCAAAGAATGTTAAAATAGGTGCCCAATGTTCTGATGAAGAGAAAATGAAGTTTGCCAAGCTACTTGGTGAATTTTAAGATGTTTTTGCTTGGTCTTATGAGGATCTTTGTGGTTTTGATCATGGTATTATACAACACGGTATCCCCATTAAGGAAGGCATAAAACCAGTTAGGTAAAAACAAAGACCTGTGAACCCTGCGTTGAAGGCAACGGTTCAAAGGGAGTTGGAAAAATTCTTGAAGGCGTGAATCACTTTTCAGGTCAAGTACCCTGAATGGATTTACAAATCGGTTCCTGTTATGAAATTCACTAATCATATTAGCTTATGCATTAATTATCGCACATTCAATCAGGCTATTATGAAAATTCCTTTCCCTCCCCTTAATATGGAAACGATTCTGCAACAAGTTGTAAGATTACAGATGAGGCCCTTACTTAATAGTTTTTTGGGTTACAATCAAATCATGGTAAAAGGGGAAGATGCTTACAAAACCACCCTTATCACAAATTGGAGTAACGTGACTTATGAACGTGTGCTTTCCGACTTACCTGATGCAAGTACCACTTTTAAAATATCTATACAAATAACTCTTGACGAATTGATCAGTATTCACAACTATCTTGATGATCTAATTATATACGTTAAAGGGTTGATAATTACCTTGGAGTTTCAAGTGTTATATGTGTGTCCCTTCAAAATAATTTTTTTCCTGGGTACTAACTCTTACATCCTAAAATATTTACAGGAGCAATTATTCCCCACAACACTAACGGTTCTCACTTGAAACATTACATGGACCCAACTTGAAAAGTTCTAACGCTGTTTGAATTTTCTGTATATTAGTAGTTTAGCTCTGCTTTCATTTTTTCACTGTTTTTGTTTCTTCTTTACAGTAGTTTGATTTATGATTCTATTTTTAACAATTTCCTACTGCTTTTACATTTGTGTCACTTTATTTCTATTGTTTTGAATTTTGCAATTTTAATTCTGTCATGATTTTTATTGTTTTTTTGTCCTTTAGTTGATTTGGTCAAAGATGTTGGATCAATTCTTCCATAGTGATACTCCTGCAAGTTATTGTTAGTCAATAAAAATCAATCTTACACAGTTGTTACAATGTTCCCCCTGGAGGCACTTGAATTTGTTATCTTCTTTCATTGTTGTCTTATAAAGAAATTGGTTATCTCCCGCTTCTACTTTTCATTTCTTCATCCATTTGAGAGTTTAAAAGATCAAGTCCATATTTTTTCTCCCTAACGTAAAGAGAGGATTTTGGTTGAATGATTATTCATATAGGGATAAACCCCCTCATACTTAACATTTTTCATGAGTTATTCCCAAATTCCCAGTCATTTTTCCATTAAATCCGCTCACTTCCCCCCTGTTGTATAATATTCTTGGTTATATCTTCTTGATATGTTGTTCTTGGTCTACGAAACCATGTGTTATGAGTTCTAAAATATTTTGAAAACAAATTTCCCTGTGGACTCACCAGTTTTTTGACGATTAAAATCACAACGAGGATTTTTCTCACAATGTATTGCTAAAAGCCTATTATTATAAGATAATGATACATATATAATACTAGTAGGTGGGACCCCCTTGTAGATTGGAGGATCATATGAGTTTCTTATTTGATATTTATGTTGTTGTTCGACACTGCTTACAGGGTCCTACATGATAGACGATGAAATATTGGTTCTATTTGTGAAAAATGGCAGATGGATAATGCATGCTATGTGTGGGTTTCGTTACTCTAAAATCTCAATTCCATGTCATGATGGCTTATGTGAACTGTTATTACAATGTTTTTGGCGCCATGATCTATTACATGTTACACCTGCACAAAACACATGTTAGTCATGACAAAATATAAAAGAAATATGGAATATATCTAAGGAGAAAAAATTAAACTATGCTATACTATGCTACACTATATGCATTGGAAAATTAAAAGGGTTGATGTTAGTTCTAACTAGAAATGTTAGTGGATGTTAGTGGCTATACGATATATTGATTTATATAATGGATATATTTAGTCATATTTGGTCTTATGGGGTTGTTGTGTTTGATTGTAAACCACCTTGGGTCACTGCATATTATGTTTGATTTTTATTGTTATTGGTGTCTGCGCAGTGGGTTATGATGGCTATTATGACAAGAGGCTTTCTTTAGGGTTGGTTGCTATTTCATGGATATACTTTTATATCATAATTATTTTTTTTTTTGGGGGAAAAACATGAGGATTATGCCCTGCGTGTTCTCGGTGTTATTTATTGGCCAATGAGGAACCTTTGCTCCTCTGTTCAAAATCTCTCCTACCTTGTGTGAACTGTTACCCGTCTT
This sequence comes from Picea glauca, assembly GCA_000966675.3. Taxonomy (NCBI): domain Eukaryota; kingdom Viridiplantae; phylum Streptophyta; class Pinopsida; order Pinales; family Pinaceae; genus Picea; species Picea glauca. The sequence continues at coordinate 279,746 of JZKD02S2435546.1, forward strand.
GAAAAAAAATGGTTATGTGGCCTGTGTTTCCACTGTGTTGTCTCGAAGGGTTCTCCTCAGCTATTGGTGTGGTTGACTCCAGTCTCTCTGTGTTGGTTCCACCGAGCGAACCCTTGATTGCTCAGACACCGATTTTGATAAATGAACCAGTTATTATCGGTCGGTCACATGGTTGATTGTTATGAGTTGGTAGAGTATCGTCGATAGTGGTTGATTATTGGTTGTCTCTGTTAATAGCGTTGACAATGGTTTTTATGATTAGTCTATAATCATTGTATTATTTTATTGTGGAAATTGATTCGATAGTTCAGCATGGTTTAAATTGGTTGATTTGAGAAATGGAATTGGGTATACAGTTGTTGCCTCCTTGCATTGGATTGATAACTCAACATCGTTTGATGTTTTGATTCGGAGTAATTAGACATGTACAGTCACATAAATACTCTTACGTTTTGAATGTTCTGTGTGTTCCTACAACATCGTAAAAGTTGAAATGATGGTTGTCGGTACTGTGTGTTTAAATTTCCAATCAGGATTATTTCTATTTAAAATATTGATGATTGTGTTTTGGTTGTCCACTGTGTATGTTTGATGGATATCATGCATCGTATCGTTGATTGCACCATCAGAGATGGGAATAGGTTCTATAACAGTATGGTTTCATTGTAATTTAATTATTAAATTAAATTGAGGAGTGGAATCAAGCATGATTTTAAAAGAACTTGTGTATGTGTTTGATTTGATGAAGCATTTCATGGACAGTGGTTGATTTTTTGATGCTGAACAAAGTGAAAACAAGTGACTGTGTGTTCATTTGGAATTTTTTTAAATATCAAATGGGACAAGTAAGAGGAAACAAAGTTCTTACACAAGATGTCCGAAGGTTACGTTGATTTTGAATATGATGGTATTGTGTTAATTAAAAGTGTTAAAGATTTAAATGTGAACAGTGAGCAAGTTTAACACACAGTAATGGTTAAATTATACACAGAAATTGTTTGGTTGATCACAACAATTATTTGGTTAGTGTTGGATCATTTACATTAAATACATAATTGTTTTATGGATTACTTAATTGATTTTATGAACAATATCTACTATTTTCTCCTACCATTATTTCACTTTTCTCTAATTACAATCCCCTCTCCTTCCCATATTCATTACTCACTCCGTTCCTAAAAGTTTAATTACAGTTAAGAGGAACTCTTTCCCCCCTCATTTTAACATTTTTTTCACTGAATACAACCCCGCGTATATCCCAGAACCTTTGCTCACCCTCTGCTCATTGAAAACGATTAAACATTTTGTATGGATTGGATTGCATGAGTCTGATATCTTGCTGAGCCAAAATTTATTTCATATTTTAAAACGAGTTGTCATGTATGGTTGTTAAAGAAACTATTTGCTAATCAATTATGCATACAGGAATGAGCTTTTTCAATCGGGGTAGCCATGGCAGAGGTAACCTAGGAAGAGGTAATTGGAATAGGGGCCCTAGAAGGCCAAGATTCTCCATACACTTTGATGCTAACTCGCAAGAGTTAAGCCAACTATTTCAAGATGGATTTTTTAATTTGATTGGGCAAGGAGTGGTCCAACCTAGGCCTGAAAGGTTTCCCTTCCAAACCCCATAGGCCCCTGGTGTCCCTGTGCATTCTCATGTCTCACTACAGCCTGAAGTTTCGGAGAATGAAGGATGGAAAGAGATTGTCCACATGGTAGTCTACCAACCTTGTGGATGGCCTAACTTGTCTTTGCCTGCTCCCCCGCCTATCAATCAAATTTTCCAAGCTACCCATGTCCACTCACCAGTTCAGTAGTCCCATGCGAATAAAACGTTTACAACTGATGCCCACCATTCCCGTGACAAAGGAAAATCCATTGTTGCCCCTTCCTCGCCCTCTAATGGCTCTGATAAATCCATGTCCTCCCACATGCATTTGAGGCATGATTTCTCTCACGTGATCAGCAAGATTAGGCCTAAAGGATCAGGACAGCGTAAGGCAATTTCAGAGAGATCAAAAGGTGACAACAACAACAAAGGAAGGATTGCATCTCAGAGTGGAAAATATGGATTTTAAGTTTTTATTTATTAATTACGGAGAACARTTGACTTCTGAATTGTTTTGGACAACATACTATTTTTGGACATATGAGTAATATATTTTGGAAATAATTTCAAATATCATTGAGATAAATTGTCAAATATGAATGTGATGATGGATGTCACAAGGAGGGATGTATTGTTTGATTAACTAGTTGTGTTATGATTGTTAAAAGCTAAAGGGAGTCACAAGGGGTCCCACCTACTAGTTATTATTTATTTAAAAACCATTATTATGATTTATTATTTTCCCCCCTAACTAAAAGTTGGTTGAGTTTTAGTTAACTTAACTAATGAAGTAGTTCAACTACTTCAACCAATTCTAATTTTCTTAAAGGCAAAAGGAAAGGGAAGAACAAGAAGAGGATAAAAGGAGAAGCATACTAAGGTTTTCTCTTTGAGTTTTTGTTGAGATAATTCAGTTTTCATTCATTCCTTAATTCATTAGAAGCCTAATTCTTCTTTATGATAGAAAATTCCTATTGTAGACAACAAGATTCAGGGCTGAATTACATCATTCAGACACTTGTTTTTTATTGGCGTTGATCTATCTTTGATAGTCTGTGTAGACTTGTCTGCTTGTGAATTAGTTTTCATGACTGACAAAGGCTATTGTGCATAGTATAGTGGGAAACAATCTGTGGCAAGATGATCCAACTTTTCAAGTTTAGTTATTGATTTTCTATCAGAATTCCTTTTGCATGTTTCATCGGGGACATCTATGTTTGACTTTGGTCCAAAACTTCCTCAAGAAATTTTGTAAAGAGAATGATTCTTTGATGAATTGGAATGAAATAAAGGATTGATTTATGTCTCATATGTTCTAATTATTAACTTGGTGTCTTTACTTTCGTCTCTATATTTATTTCAGCATCTGATATGTTCATAAAATTACATAAATAATGAATTTTTTAGCAAGCATTTATTTATAAAAAAAACCAGCCTAAGCACTTGTAAACAATACTTGTGAGTTAGGATAACAATTTTGATGGCTATAAATCTAGGGTGATATTCCCATCTATATTGTTTTAGCCAAGAAAGATCTGAAAATGCTTGAGTAAGATCATTTCATATATTTTCCTCAACATCCCTTTTCTGCCTGGTTTTTTTAGGAGAGAGTATCGTCCCAGGTGAATAGGGAAAATCGACCAATACCTCTTATTCTTCTCTGATAGATATGTTGTAACTGCTTTGTCTACTGTTTGATACACCACTTCGCGGGAAAACAATTTATCAAGTACATACCTGGGTAGTAGATGAGGTGGCCTTGTAGCTCCATAAATCCTAACATATGTATAGTATTTGGTGATGTACCAATCCCCTATCCCTTTTAAATCTTTAATGGCTCCGAGAAATATTCGGTGAGGGTGAACCCAAAAAATGATTTTGTGCAAGGGGGGCATAAAATAATCACATATATCATAAAGATGGTTCTTGTAATTCACTTCCCATAAATGAGAACAATATTCATGAATTAGGACTTTGCTCGAATCCCAGAACCAATTAAAATTAGTAAATATGTGTGCTACACACACTATATCTATAAGATAAGTTGTCATATAAAACCTAGGGTTTTTCATACCTGTAGCTTCCTGAACTCGAGTTGATTTGATAAATGATAAAATGTTGGCCCAATTGAATGATTTCTTGGTTTTGACCACCATATAGGCCATCATAAACCATTCCATTCTAATGTGGGTTTTGGTTTCTTCTCCATAGAGTCTGCATATCATTTTGTTCAAAATATTGTAGGGATATTTTAGGTAGAGACAGGGCACATTTCGTTCTCCTTGTTTTACTGGCCATTCTTCATCCATGAACCAATATTCCATCAGTGTCTCAAAGTTCTTGTGATCTATCCCAAATTTTTCTAAGAAAGATTCGTCTAAGGTAATAGTAGGTTTAGGTGTTTTATAACGAGTCCTAAGGTCCTCTACTATGAGAAATGCAATAGGCGTACCAACAGAATTGACTATCATCCCAGTCTCTTTCTGTATGTGCATGAAACACCATATCGCAATGTCATTTTAAGGGAAGAGGCTTGGGAGAGAGGCAACAATGTGTATATCGCTAAGTTTGATTCATGTATTCTACAATGTCCTCGTCCTTGTTTCAATACTTATCATAAGAGAACATTTCATATATCTCCTGATATGTCATATAATGTTCTCTTCCATCATGGATGTTTGTATCCATAATGTTGAAGGATTTTATGCCTAGAACATTAACAGGAACAACAATGACTTGGCCCTTTGTTCTACTTGTCTACATTGTGGATATTTTGTCACCTTCACAAAAAGCCATTAAAAATAGAATAACTCCTTCTATTTAACCATGGAAAAGAACAAATTTATAACTTATTCAATATGTACATGCCATCCTGAAAATAAAACCAACAAAAAAACTTCTTCAGTTCTTCTCCTTAAAGACGATTGCTCGGTTCTTAGTATTTTTTTCACAATTGGGCTTACACTTATGTGTGTTCCAAGGTCATTCTTATTATTAATTCCCACCCAGAATATAGAGCAATCAATGTCATTCATGATACAACTAAGACCAGGTCAGAGGTGTACCTTTCTTGATTAAATTTGTTCTCGAGATGATTGATTATGTATATCTTCAACATACATTAGAAGTGGTGGGTTTAGGAGGGAAAAATCCTATGTTGGGGAAATTAATTGGGAAAGGTGATTCAAAGAGGACAAAACCCCAACCTTGTCATCATCGATGATTGCAAAATAATTTGTGCAACCTCTCCATATCATCCTCTGATGATGACGAGATTGTTCTAAGAAAATAGATCAATAGGATATCACTACATACTCACATATGGTTGTTTTACACTATTTTCAAATTCTTGTCGAAGGTGGGACCTGGTTCTCCCTCGCGATGGGTTTAATACCAATCATATACTAGAATTTGAGACCTTAATAATGAGGCTATCATCATCATCAGGATAGTTTATTTGGAGGTAAATCTCACACATTAATTTCCCCGACGATGACCTTATAAAGGCGACGACGTCGAGATTTTGGTTTTGAGCATGTTGAAGGGTGAAGATAAAAGCAACGACGAAGGGGGGAAAATGATAAGATAAATGAATCGACCAAGGGGAAGATGAATTTTTGAATCTATTAGTGGTTCCTTTAGCCAACAATTGAAGTTTGCACGATAGTGTAGGAGGGGTTTATAAAGACAAACCTAAAAATTAGTGAAGAGCTCATATTCTTTATTTTCAATGACCATATGCAAACAATACGCACATAAGTGAATAAATAGTGAGATATAGTAAAGATTAGTGTCTTTCCAAAATTTTAGTAGTTTGAGTCCTCACCAAAACCATTAGTTTTGGTGGGGCTCTTGTGTTGCATGGATACAACGTACCGACTACTCATCATGCATGCATGAAAATCTATGTGACACAAGTATATCGATGTGGCTCAAGTAGGGTCATGCGGAAATTATTGATTATTTCAAATATGATATACATGTGTGTAATGACCTAAAGGATACTAAATTATTATTGCATATCATACTGACATTGTCAACATATAAAATTGACTTGAATATGTATAATTGTTGGAAGATTGGTTGTTGTCATTGATGTCAACCCTAGTCATGGGTTTTGGACCGCAAGATTGATAAAGGTATTTGGACATGAAGGACAATGCACATGCATATACAAC
>JZKD02S2435546.1:318316-334303 GCA_000966675.3 Picea glauca
TTCGTATATCATTTCTGTGTATTGTGAAGATTATGTTGGATATTTTACTGTTATTCTGTCATTTCTAGCATTTCATTTATGTTCTGCATATTTTATATATCTGGTATCTTGCACCATCGCATCCATTGAATTTAGTGTGGCGATTAGATCTTAGTCGTATGTCGAAGGGTGATATTGTCAGAATGTTTTGAGTCATGAATTCAAGAGAGAAAGTCCAACAATGAAAATGGGATCAGATATAAAGTTGACATCATTTGTGACGTATCACACCAGCATGGAATTTGATGTACTCGAAGGATGATACATGATGACAATTGATTGGTCAATGGGAAAAGAGAGGAACTCGTTGGGAGAGGAGGCCCTTTGGGCCTGTTAGCACTATGTAAATTTGTTTGGTTGATAAACAAACGAAAAATGTAACTTACAAACCAACTTTAGAGATGGGTACTAGCCTGCTCAGTTCAGAGAGGGATCTCTTGTGTCACTTTATGTTTATTTCTAAATCAATGGCTAGATTTAGTTTTTTGGGGGGTTTTTTATAAATTTGTTGGCAAGGAAGGGGAGGGACACTTAAGGCTATGGAGTCAAAATTCTGAAATTGAATGAAAACACTGACCGACCAGTAGAGATCCCTAGAGGATAAAGGTTAAGTAAGGTGATGAATCTGAGTTGTAAATTGTAGTTTGCATCGTGTAATAAGAAAAAGGGAAACAAGTAACTGCCCCAGAGCATTAATGAAATGAATTCTGAATTAGTTATGAAGAATTTCACAGAGTTTAAATTGCTTAAGTCGAGAGCATCACAAGATGAATTCTGATCTTTTAACTATCCAATTTAAATAGAAGAAAGTGCAAGTGGAATTAAAGAACATAGGAAATACATATAAGGAGAGGAGACAAAACTCATATCACCACCAATAGAATCTTTTCATAGAGACCTCAAAAGCTTCTACATATGTATTCAATTCAGCTCCAGAAAATTATAGTAAAATTTCAGAATAACTAAAAGGTTCCCTTGCACTTCTGCCAACATTAATACATTCAGAACTTCTAGCATTTATACAATTCGAGTTCCTTTCAACTAGAAACTGATTACAATAGTTGAACTGGAACGTTTCAAGTTCTAAAAATGACTACAATAATTACATTTGATATTTTCAGTATGGGAATTGATTACAATGATTAATCAAAAATGTTTCATGAACCAATGGTCGATCCCTCTAACTCTTCATCTTTGGTATTTCCCATCTATCTTGTTTTGGTCCTCTGCCAGATCTTCCATTCTGGTGACACCTGGGCATTATTTGTTGGTTCCGGGAAGACTGCACTTTGTTTTTCCCAGCCACACTATATCTTTCCACTGCAAGTCATAAGGGATATCGTAGTTCATCATTTCTTTGATTAGGATCTCCAGGTCAATGCATGAGGCATACGTCATGACTGCAAGTCCGATATTCACTGTCTTGAACTGATTTAAGATCTCAAAATATGTGTTCAAACATTCTACCAGGGTGGATCATTTCAAGTTTTGCTCCAGGATTTCAAACTTGGAGTGATCCATTCTGCATTGCGCGAGGTGAGAGTTGTATTCCTTCTGATCATACAAGTTCCCTTTTAGATCCCAAAATGGTGGGATGCCTTTGATGAACAACTCTTCAAACAGATCCTTGAATTCATGTATACTTTGCTCCATCTGTATGGCCTTGGTTTGGACTAATTTAAACAGGTTATGCTTAGCAATGACCCTCCTGGCCCAAATGATCAATGTAGTCCTATATTTGACCCCAATGGTATGAAGTTCTACAGTGGGGATGGAATTCAACAGGTTTATAGCATTTTGGGCCCACTCTGATGGTTTCTTAGCCAAGGTCTCATTTACAACCGTGCATCTGCTTCTGGCTGTGATGGCCATGCTATCTTTTTCATTGATGAAGTTCAAGTACACCTTGAACTTGGTAGCTTCAGCAGCAATAGAGTCCCAGATGATGTGTTTGGCTCCCTGCAAAAATCCTTTTCCTTTCAACCTTGTCTTCATCTTGTTTACTCTTTCTTTCAAATCTTGATTCTCCTTCTGGAATTGGGCCATCATTTCATCCTTTGTTTTCATTTCTTGCTGCAAATTCTCTATATATCCCTTTAAATCTTTGATTTCTCCCACTTTTAGGCTAACTTGGGACATATCCTGGACAAGCCCTTCAGTTCTTGGCCCAACTTCTACAGTAGAAGGTACAGTTACAACCATGTTTGGTATTTTTGTCTGCCCCTATGACTAGATCAATTTTTCTTGTTCTAGTTGTAATACCTTGGCCTTGAAATTCAATGCCTCTTATCGAAATGCCTCCTTCTCATGTTCTAGAGCAACCAGTTCTGTTGTTTTTGGATGCTCTATGGCAGACATTTTTAGTTTTTTTCTTCAAGATTTGAATTAGCTTGTCTTTTTTTTCTAAGGAGGTTTTCACTCCCTGAGGGCCTTCATATTATAGCCTCTTGACCTGAGTTTTCCAAGCTATGTTGGATGCTTTCTCTTGCCTCAAATTCCCTTCCAACTTAAGTGTATAAGTTGACAACTTTGAATTCTTCAGGCTTAGACCCAAGTAATATGAATACATCATGTCATCGGTATTTCTGTGGAATTTCACTTTGTCAGGAGAACTGATGTTCTCATATTTCATCTTGATTTCAAATACTGTATCCTCATCTGCAACTGCTATATTGAATGTTTTATTCTCTACATATCTCACTGTGAATAGAGAAGAATTATGCTGAGATATCTTTTCTACTTCAAGGATTAACTCCCTCATTTGATTCATAGCCAAGTTTCCCTTCTCAACATATTGCTTTTCCAAATCCTCTTTAGATTGATAGGTTGCTCCAACTGCCTTATCAAAGATGTTATTTTTGTTGCTGAAAGTTATTGAACTGCCTTCACTTTGGATCTTGCTCCCTTTCCCAACTTATACATTGTTGATGACACTTTCCACCATATGCATATTTACCTGATCTATAGGCTCTTCATTTTCTAGATCCACTATCTGTGAGTGTTGTGTGATATTCACCTTTTTAGGGACGGTCTGCTGACTACTGGTGTCCAGGGCCTCTGAACTGCTCCTTTTTCTATAAACACTTATCTTGGGAACTTTAAGTATCAAGCTCTGAGGTGTTTGTTGCATTTGAGTTTGTTGCAGGGTTGTCTCCATTTGTTGTGGTTGAGCTGGATGCAATATTGCTTCCATATCAACACAGACATCCAGATTTTCCAAGTTGTCAAAACCCTCAACATGTTCGTTCTCAAAGGGGGGTTGATTTTTCATCAGTCTTCTCTTGTATATGATTTGATGTGGATCATATATTCTTCACTGTTATTGTGAAAACCCAAACTCCTTGATCTTGGCCTAGATCTTAGATAAACATGATCTAGTTTTTACAATGAAGGATCCAATGATGAAAGGGAATTTCAGGTTGGATGTCTTGTGTAGTTTCAAGAAGTGTTATGTCTCTAATATAATTCTTTTCCTGATGAATTTGAGGACAACGAGTCTGGGTTTCAGAAATATAGGTAGAATATAGGGGGGTTCATGAAAACCATACACCCATATCAATGTTGAATGCATGAACAACACCCAGTCCCCCACTTTGTTTTCTTGATTTGGATGCAAATAACTCCTCATGTCATCTAGGACTCTTGGAAGGCCGATGTTGAAAATTGGGCTGAAAACTCTGGACATGACCTTGTTGATAAAGATGAGCATTGTAATTAGTTTGCATTCAGTTGATATGAATGCTGCTTCAGGGAACTCTCTCTTGTTTGTCTCCAGGAAAGTCTTCAACAGATATGTGTAATATCTAAAATGTCTTAGTGACTGGAAATTCACTAGTTGCTTGTGTATATTATTAGCTATCAATCAATCAAAGTGGATGTAAACTGACTGACTGGACTCTGACCAGAAAAATGATAACAATAAACCTAACATGACCTCAACCACATAGTTGTCACTATCTAAACCGAAAATCTGACTGAGTATGGAACAGACCCATTGGACTTCAATAACCATGATATTTACACTTATTAGCAAGGACAGACTCTGGAAATATGCTCTAGTTTGACAATCGTTTGGAAAAATAGGATTTTGATTTCGGGGGGAGCATTCCTTGTAAACCGTAATTAGATTTTCTTCTTAAAATGGTTCAGACACTGTGGAGGGGGAATCTGGTATGCCGAGGGTGTATCGAATTGACAAGATATCTACTCTACACAGGACATCAAACCCTAGTTTATTTAAGACAGCTTTCTCTTCCTGTGAGTATTGCTCTACGCACCAACCTATGAATTCCAGGAAATGGAATGCGACTTCGACAACGTAAGGGACTATGGAGGCTTGGACTACTTAGAGGAAGGGTATTTATTTCCCTATATTATTTGATAGGTTAGCTCTGGACACGGAGATGGGAGAAACGATTATTTCTATTGATTAATGCAGCTATGTGAGACATTCTCGATCTTACAAACCTATAAGATGTGGATCATTGCAACTATGTGAGTCTTTCTCTTAGCTTATAAACCTGAGAGAAAGCCCCTAAGAAGGGTGTGTGGTTCCTACCTAATACAAAGCTAGGAATGTAGAGATGACCTCCTCCATTCAGAGATTTGAGAAGAACTCCATATGATTATCCAGTGGGAAAGGTGATCTATTGAGTTAGATGTGTCTGTGGCTGAGCACAAGATGAATGTGTGAAATCCCAAAGTGTTGGGTGCATCGTCATGTGAACAGAAATGAAGATGATGTATTAGCCTCCTCTGAGTAGTAGAGTTGACGAGAAGACTTTATATGATTCTCTTGTGTGAGGCAGTGGGAATGAATATCTATAGAGTGTACGTGCCTATGGACGAGCACAGGTGAACGTGTTTAGATCTGGTTCTTCTGTGTAATGCAGTGAACCAGATATAAGGAATCCCTATGGATGTGCCCCTAGTGGATGAGCACTAGTGGGTGTATCATATCCTTTTCTATATATTTTTCAAGAGTCAGACCTGCTTGTAACCCTAATTGTTATGTAAAGGGTACAGGTCGGCCTCACCTTAATGTGATTAATAATAAATGTAAAAGATAATTACTCTGGTTAATATTAATTATAATAATAATTATTATTATTATAATGTGAATTAGAGAGGTCGACCCTATTGAGCCAATAGACACTTCAGTTGACAGGTTTAGGTTAGTATAAGTAAAAGTAAAATCTCCATTGTGGAAATATAATTTTCATGTGAGTTTGGAAATTTTAGCAAGTACATCAACTTGGGAAAAGGTGCACACCACTCTTAGGCATTAGTCTTCTAGGGTTTGAGCACCCTCTTGTGTTCTAGGTATTTCTTGGTGGTGAAGGTATTTCTCTTGAATAATATATCAAAGGATTTGGTTGGGTTTTCTTCCCTTGTTGAGAAGGGTTTCTCAGGATACTTCTTGTGTTCTTGTGCATGGTGTTTCTTCTTGTGATCTTGGTTGTTGCAACATTATTGTCTATGGTTAAGTTAACTGATAAAATGGAATGAAATTCATGCTTAACCTAGCTTATTGAAAAATCATCATGGTTTCATAGCATAGGTATTGAATAACCCATTGCACAAGCATACCAATCTCCTCTCTCTTCTGCAGAACCGTACGACCCTCCTCAGGTTTCCAGAAAATCCGTACAACCTTCCTTTATGAGGTGTTTCATCCCTTAAACACTTGAACATTGGGGATAATTTTGGCATAGGAGAGTACGACCTCCTCCAATGCATCTCCAGAGACTCTCAGAGTGACATTCCGAGCATTTTGAAATTTTGGCCCTAGGGTTTCACCAATTTCTACAGAAATTTCAGAATTAGGGTTTCACCAATCTCTTCAGCTCACCAATGTTCTCCTATCTTTCAAAGGCTTATTTTTGGTACTCATAAGTCCAATAAAACCTAAACGTTCTAGCCTAGCCTAGCCGTTAGGTTTTCTATCCTAGTTGACAAAGGGTTATGAAGAATCTAAAATTATGATGAACAAAAACTATGATGGAAGATAAGATTGATGAATCAAGCAACTTCAAAGTTCTTGAAATACAAGACTTCAGAGGAAGACTTATTGTGATTAATACAAAATGGTTTACCAGATACAATTATCAATGAATGGAAGGAAGATGATGTCAGGACAAGGAATCCAATCACCTACTCAAACCCTTACATTGAAGGCCAGCTTCAAAATAAAAAAGATGACAAAAGGTGACACTATGACTATCTTCTTCATAAATATCTCAGAGGATAGAGATAATCCAAGAGCCATTGGAGAAATAATATCAACATCCTCAGGTATGCACTTGTATATATTATGTGTATCATTATCATGAGGGAAATTGTAGGAGGAAGGAACCTTTGTTGAAGTCATGGATCCAGAGGGATCTTAGTGCATTCAGAGAAAAAACACACTCAAAGTAAAGACTCCAGGTTTGATTGTTGTAATTTTCATTCATCTAACCTATTTTTCTATAATTTCTACATTACAAGTAGGTATTGTAGTTGTGACAACATTCCTTAAGTTGTTTTGATTCTAGATATGTACTCATTATTCTCCGTTAGGAGATATTATTATGTTGGCTCTTTTTGTTTTCTTGTTTCAGATAGGTTAACAAAGAAAAGGAATATGTTTATCCTTCAAAGGGAGCCACTTGACTCGTATGGAGTCAAAACTATTTGAGAAAGAGGAATAATAGAACCATAATTGAGGAAACTAATGCAATAATGCATGATTAGAATGCTTCTATGATTCTATGGGAAGACGCATGCATGACACAGTATATGTTCAGAACACGAGTCTTCTCCAGACTTTGAAAAACACAAATCCCGAAGAATTCTCCACCAGAGTGAAGCCTGAGATTGAACACTTCAGGATATTTGGGTGCCCAAAGTATTTTCATGTACCCAAAGAGAAGAAGTCCAAGCTAGATCCCTTAGAAAGAAAGGATACAGTGAATCTTCAAAAAAAATCCATATCAACATCCCTAGTCAGAGACATATTGAGATAAGAAAAAACGTTGTCCTTCAAGAAGATATAGTCTTTCAAAGACCCAAAGAATCTCGGATGGAAATTGACAGTGAGACAATACCTTATCCCCCTTCAGCAGTCTAGAGGGAGACAGACATTATTTGAGTTGATCCAGTTTCTCCAGTTGATATGTTCAGAGATATTGCAATAGGGCATAAAAGGCCTACCTAGACTCACTCTGCAAGAGGCAAAGAAACATAAAATCCTCTCAAGGCACATCCCGAGAAAGCGAAAGAGATTTTCAAGCTATTCTTCAGTCATGAGCCACTTCATTGATGTTAAGCCTCCTTGTCTTAGAGAATAAACAAGAGAAAAGGTATGGAAAGATGCCATAACAGAATAATACCGACATATCTTAAAAGATGATGTATAAGATATTATTCAGGGACCAGAAGGGAAGTCTATGGTAACTTCCAAGTGGATCTATAAGATCAAGAATGCAGTTGATGGAATTGTCAAGAAATACAAAACAAGATCTATAGCCATAGGTTTCTCATAAACAAAGGGAGTTGTCTATGATGAGACACTTGACCCAGCGAAACCGATACACTTCCATCTGTACTACCATCCATGAGTTGGAAACTATATCAGATAGATAGATTCTTGATGAGTTTGGATTTCAGCAAGAGTGTTGTTGATCCAAACCTATATCATTACAGTGTTCGTGATGAGAGCCTGATCCTGATGAATTATTCAGAAAGTGTTGTTGTTGGATACAAGTAATCCTTGAATTATGAATTCGATATGAAGAATATGAGTATGATGCACTACTTCTTGGGACAAGAAGTATGACAGAGGACCGATAAGATTTTCCTGATTCAAGGAAAATATATAGTGAAAATATTAAAGAAGTTCAATATGACAGAATGCAAAATCCACCGTGGTGGATTTAAATAAGAATATTTATGATGATTCAGAAGAGACTGATCCACAACTGATTAGATCACTAATGTATCTTGTTAACACCAAACTTGATTCATTCCATGTAGTGAATGCTCCTAGTCATTTCATGAGTCAACCGAGACAGACTCACTAAACAACAACAAAACAGGTATTGAGATATATACGAGGCACAGTTGGATATGGCATGAGATATGAATCCAGTATGAACTTGAGTTTGTAGGATATGTCAATTCAGATTAAGCAGAAAGTACAGTGAACCAGAAAATCACATCCAACTGATGTTCTATTGTGAAGTTTTCCATGGTTTCCTAATGCAATAGGAAACAAAACTCTGTAGCCTTGAGTACCATAGAGGCAGAGTATATAGCATCCAATGTGCGAAGCAATGTAGCTTCACAAGCTTCTGACTAATTTACTTGACCATGAGATGGATCATATGATGATAACCAAGAACCGTGAGTCAAGATCCTTGAGAACCCAGTGTTTCATGATGCATCAAAATACGATGAGATGAAATATCCTTATATCAGAGATGTGATGTAGAGAAAAATCGTACAGATGCAATACCTTCCTAGACATGAGCATATTTCAAATATCTTCACCAAATTAACTTCGTGAAGAATGGCTCCCTAGTTGAGAGGGAGTGTCGATAACTCCAGCCAAGAAAAAAATCAAAATACATCTGTGTGAGACTTAGCATGATAAAGAATGCCTCCCTAGCTGAGAGGGAGTGTTGATGAATGCAGCTATGTGAGACAGTATCCATATTACAAACCTATGAGATGTGGATCATTGCAGTTATGCGAGTCTTTCTCTCAGCTTACAAACCTGAGAGAAATCCCCTAAGAAGGGTATGTGGTTCCTGCCTGAGACAGAGATAGGAACGTAGAGATGACCTCCTCCATTTAGAGAGTTTAGAATAACTCCAGATGATTATCTAGTGGAAAAGGTGGTCTGTTGAGTTAGACGTGCATGTGGCTGACCACAAGGTGAACATGTGAAATCCCAAAGTGTTGGGTGCATCGTCATGTGAACATAAATGAATATTATGTATTAGCCTCCTCTGAGCAATAGATTTGATGAGAAGACTCCAGATGATTCTCCTGTGTGAGGTAGTGGGAATGAATATCTGTAGAGTGGGAATGCATGTGGATGAGCACATGTGAACGTGTGAAGATCTGGTTCTTTTGTGTAATGCAATGAACTAGAGATATGAAATACCTATGGATGTGCCCCTAGTGGATGAGCACTAGTGGGTGTATCAGATCCTTTGTTATATATTGTTCAATAGTCATACCCTCCTATAACCCTAATTGTTATGTAAAGGGTACAGGTCGGCCCCACCTTAATGTCATTAATAATAAATGTAAAAGATAATTACTATGGTTAATATTAATTATAATTATTATTATTATTATTTTTATGTGACTTAGAGAGGTCGGCCTTGTTGAGCCAATAGACACTTCAGTTGACAGTTTTAGGTTAGTATAAGTAAAAGTAAAATCTCCATTGTGGAAACATAATTTTCATGTGAGTTTGGAAATTTCAGAAAGTACATCTACTTGGGAAAAGGTGAGCACCTCTCTTGGGCGCTAGTCTTCTAGGGTTTGAGCACCCTCTTGTGTGCTAGGTCTTTCTTGGTGGTGAAGGTATTTCTCTTGAAGAATATAGCAAAGGATTTGGCTGGGTTTTCTTCCCTTGTTGAGAAGGGTTTCCCAAGATACTTCTTGTGTTCTTGTGCATGGTGTTTCTTCTTGTGATCTTGGTTGCTGATAAATTATTGTCTATGGTTAAGTTAAATGATAAAATGGAATGAAATTCATGCTTAACCTAGATTATTGAAAAATCAACAATTTCAGTGTCAAACACATCTCAATCTCTGTCAATTAGGGATTCTTCATTCGACGTGGTATCTTGCTCTGCTACTGGCGAAATGACAGGGTCCATGGTGGTGATGAAAAATACATGTAAATGAGCGGAAAATGCGTGAGTTTGGTGTACTATTGAGCTTCAGTTCGAATAGGGCAGTCGCGCCAATCTTCCAACATTCCAACAATTTGAAAAACAATAAAATAACAACTAGCGTGCCCCTCTATATACTTTTTGATTTTTGGGGGGAGGGGAAACAGTTTGGGACAACCTGCTTATCACCCTGAAATGCACCCAATGGCGCCACATGGTCCCAAGCCGAAACCGTATTTTTCTTTTCGACCTGCTTTCTGGAATTATCCTCCATGCAAGTTCTCCACTCGAAACGACCCTTGATTGTTGATCTGTAGAGCCCATGATCTATGTCCCATCGGGTCCCATCAACTCTATATTGTCACTCTCTTTATCCTCCTCCCTCTATATTTGTCCCTGGCCTCCAGTTTATCACGCTTCCATGTTATTTTAGCGCCTCGCTAAGTCCTGGAAACTAGATTTCACATAGAAATTGTTATATTGATAACATGGGCTCCAACTGGGGATGTTATCCTCCTTGCGAGGTAGCAAAGAACGATAGCCGAGTGCCTACCCATTGGGATATGATTTATTCGTACAACTGAATTTAACAACATTTATTCAGAAAACTCAAAATCTACTCAGCATAACTCAGGGTCTTCACCTCGGGCTTTAGTTCTGTTGATCTACTTTCAACTTTTTCATGCTAAAAAATGGAAAACGATTATGTACAATGAATGGAAAGGGTGGTGATTGTTTTAAATGATATAATGCTTGAGGAACCTTCCATTCACAGGCCCTCCTACAACGATGTCTCCATTACTTTCTTGTATCAAATAGAAATTATTCCCATGGTACGCCACGATTTTAAAAGGTCCCAGCCATAGATCGTCAAATTTCCCATGCTTTCCCTTGTCTTCATTTCTAGTATCCCATCTTAATACCAAGTCTCCCATTTTTGGTATGCTTGTCAAAATCCTTTTTAATATTATCTTGTTGTAGTGAGCATTGTTGAAGGCCTTTTCTCTAGTTTGTTGGACATTAATTAGTTCATCCTTTCTTCTTCAAGTGGCATATGTTTCAACATCCTGCTCCTGTAACAACTTCATCACTAGAAACCCTAATGCAGTAGGAAATATTTCTTATGTGACATGAACAATCTGAAAGGGTGAAGTGGCAATGGATCTTTTTGGAGTGATTTTGTCAGCCCATAGTGTATGGATGAGATTTTTGTGCCAAGCTTTTTTGTTATCTTGCAACAACTTTTTAATAATTCTTCTTAAGCTCTTATTTGATGACTCAACAAACCCATTGCCTTAAGGGTAATAAGAAGTGGAGTGGTCGAGAGTTATATTGTAGTCACTGCAAAATTTCTCCATATTTTTGGAATTAAACACTATTGCATTATCTGTAATGATTTTGATTGGATACCCAAACCTGGACAAAATATTGTCTTCTAAAAACTGGATGATAACAGTATCTGTGGCCTTCCTAGTGGGAACTGACTCAATCCATTTAGTGAAATAATTTGTGGTTGTCAGAATCCACTTGTGTTGAGCTAAGGATTATGGATGGATTTATTCTATGAAATAAAGGCCCCATTGTATAAAGGATGCTTCAATAGAGATGGGTTTCAATGGTAAAGGCTGCAATTTTCTTTTCCCATCAAAAATTTGGCATTCATGACATCTTAAAACCTATTTATAGACATCAGAAAAAATGTTAGGCCAATAAAACCCAGCCCTCAAAATCTTGTGCACAATGGTTTTCCAATAATGGTGTCCTCCACAGTCACCCTTATGGAATTTTCTAATGGTACTTTATGCTTCTTCCTCTAGCAAATAGCTCAACCAAATTCCCTCTGGATCCTTCCAATATAGAGATTTATTTACCATACAGAAATTTGTTGCTTTCAATTTTAAGAATCTGGCCTTAGTTTTACTCAATTCAGGAGGAGCCTGCAAATTTCTCAACACATAAATGATATATGCATACCATGGGGAGTCAAGGAATATTTGGGATATCTTGGGGACTCTTTCTTTTCCTGAATCTGCTGACAAATCAACAATGAAATTTATTCCTAGGAGTTCACAATTTGTTTGTTCCATCATCTTGGCAAGCCCCTGCCCTTTGATCAACTTTGTAGGTTTGATATCTAGGTCATATTCCAAGAACACAACTATCCACTTTCCCCTTTTTCCCTCGGGATCAGGCTGAGTTAAAATATCTTTCACAGAATTGTTGGGCACATAAGAAATGGTATGAGAATGCAAGATATAAACTATGAACTCCTTCAGGTCTTTGAACAGTGCATGTGTCTTCTTCTCCATGATATCATACTTCAATGGGGCATTCCTCAATGTCCTGCTATAGTATGCTATAGGATTCTCAAAATTGTGTTCATCCTTCTGTAACAAAACACTAGCAATGGTGTGCTCTAAGGAAAAAGAGAACAATATAAAGTCTTTTTCAAAATTAGGGCTGGCCAATACTGGGACTTTGGTCAATGCCACTTTGATGTCTTAAAAGGATTTACTTGCTTCTGGGGTCCACTTTATCTCATTTCCTTTATTGAGCATGTTAGTAATGTACTTTATGATTTCATCTAGGTTAAGGATGAATCTTCTCAGAAAATTTACTTTCCCCAGGAAAGATTGTACTTTTTTTTTCCTTATGGGTGTGCCAATTTCCAAGATCCCCTCAACTCTACTGGGATATATATTTATCCCCTCCTTTGAAATAATGTGTCCCAATATCTTCCCTTATTCCATGCCAAAATTTGAATTCTTGGGATTCAGTTAAATGCCAAACTTTCTGCACTTCTGAAAATCCCTTCTTAGATGCTTGAGATGTTCCTCATCAAAACTTGAGTACACAGTGATGTCATCTAGGTAGATAACAATTAATTTGTCTTTCTCATCATCAAAATCTATGTCCATATCTCTTTGAAATGTTTCCCTTGCATTCATGAGCCCAAAACGCATCTTAGCATACATGAATGTACCCCATGGTGTTGTGAATGTTGTCTTTTCTTGATCATCAGGGTGCACCATGATCTGATTGTACCCAGAGAAACCATCCAACATTCACATTGTCTGGGAACCTACCACTTTTTGTAGGATTTGATCCATCTTAGGCATGGATAGTTGTCCTTGAGAGACACCATGTTCATATTTATGAAGTCCACACACAATCTAATCTCCCCACTCTTCTTTCTAACTTGCACCAGATTTTCCACCCATTTGGAAAACCTCAAAGATACTATGATATTGGCTTCAAACAACTTCTTTATCTCTTTCTCAATCAAGGGCAGTAGTAGTGCATTTATCCTTCTTAATTTATATTTGAAAGGTTTATGATCTTCTTTAGTTGGGATTACATGCTGAATTACCTTGGTTTCATAAACTTTCAGATCTTCATAGCTCCAAGAAAAAACATCAGGGAATTCTTTCATCAAATTTATATATCTCTGCTTTACTTCCAGGTTGAGTGTTTTGGACAGCTTAATGATCTTGGGATCCTCCTGAGTCCCAATGTTGAAATCTTCAACATCCCCTTCATTTACTGTAATCTTTGGACTTCTATGAACATCATTGTTATCAGAGATTTTCTCCAATGGGACCAAACCCTTGGGAATGATGTTACTCTCCAGTTGCACTATATCTCTACCATCAATCTGATTTTCAAAGTAACCATATTTGTGAAAACAATTGCATCCACCTCTTCATCACAATATTCCTCATCAATATTCAAATTTTCAAATCCATCTTCCATTTTGAGGAAACTTTCTATTTGTTTATCATCTTCAAAAACCTGCCAGTACTTAATATTATCAGCAACTGTTGTTTTGTGCTTGATCTCAACCTCATATCCCCTTCTAGGAAATATTGGAATTTTAAAAACTGAAGTTGAAGTGGCAAGGGCATCAACAATCTAATTTTGACCCCTTGGAATCGTTGAGAGGCTATACTCTGAAAATTCTTCAAGTAGGTCAAGCATTGTATTCCTGTATGCTCTTAATATGGAGTGCTTGGCTTGATATATTCCCTTCACTTGGTTTATGATTAACTCAGAATCCCCATGAACAGATATCGTCTTAGCACTCGTTTCTTTTAAATCTTTCAATCCTAACATCAATGCCTCATATTCATCCATGTTGTTTGTGCAATCAAAAGCCAGCTTATAAGAGCACAGTTTTGTAGTCATTCTTGGGGGGTTAAAACACACACCATCTCCTGCCCCCTCTTTGTTGACAACCCCATCAAATCTCATGCTCCACATCTCATTTTTTGCACTGTCCTTCTGCTCTAAAAAATTCTCAATCTACTGATCAAATTTATCTCTGACAGCCATATCAATCTCTGGCCCTTTCTCTTCAAAACACAAATCATTGAAGAAAATAGAAGACCCCAACTCAGTCTCCACAGAGTAGATGGGATGGTTATTCAGTTGTGACTTGTTGTTGACCATGTATTTGAGCAAAACCTCTCTATACAATATCATATCTTGACCAAAGACACGGATGGTGGTGGATGACATATCCATCTGGAGAGTTCCCTTCAACTTTGCAGCACATGACCTAGATAACAACATGCCAAACTTGGGAGGGATATCAACAACCACTACATCCATGACCATATTCTTTGATGTAATTTGAGACAAAGACACCACTAAATATTTGATTAGTCCTAAGCATTTCACTTTTCTTGAATCGAAGGAGAAAATATATTTGTAAGGTCTTGTGATGTCAAGGCCCAATTGGTCCATGACCACCTTGGGAATCAGGTTATGGCATGCTCCTGAATCCAACATGGCATTGTGCAGAGTCATGTCATGGATTTTCAGGCTGACGTAGAAATGGGGACTTCTTCAGCATCATTGTTTTCCTCTACACATGGACCAAATAAGATGGTGGGGTGATCATATTGTATGTTCAAAGTGTCAGAAGTTTGTTCCATATTAAGCACCTTGATGATCTAATTTCTATATTCATTGTTCTTGATCAATTCATTGAATGGTACATAAATCTTAATCTTTTCCATCTCACTTTCAAAATTAAAGGAGGATGGGGTTTTCTCTACCTCTTTGGTGACCGTTTCCTTTATTGTTTCAGGTGCCTTTTTCTGGGATTCTTCCTTCTTCTTTCCTTTATCCACAGCATCTTTTGTAACAAAGTCCTTTTTGGGTTGACTTGAAGAGGGTATGTTATTTTGAGCTTCTTTGGTAGGGTTTCCCTTTGGAGGATTTCCCCTTGAAGGGTTTTCCTTTGGGGGATTTGCAAGCACTTTCTGATTTCAAAGATTATATTGTCTTTGGAATTGCATGATGGTGTTCTGCAACCCTATTTGGTAATCTTCTGTCTCTACTGACAACCTGTCATCATTTTCCCGCATGAGTATTTCATTAGCATGCATGAACTGGTCATGTTCCTTTTTGGTCAAAAACACCTATGTCTCATCGCCATCACAATAATGCATGTTGTCTTCAAAATTTTCACCATAATTCTCATTTACATAGTTATTTTGAAAAGGAGGTCTTATTTGTTGATCCCCCTGATTTCCATGATTCCCCTAATTCCCCTGATTTCTCTGATCTATTTGTCTGGTTTGTGGGATTGCTGGCCTTATCTGATTTCTGGGTGGAACATCATCTTGCTCTCTGGTATTTGGCGTATTATCTAAGGCCATTCTCTCCATCATTTTCTCCATAGTCTTCATCATTATTTCAAACCTTTCTTCTGATGTTTGTGAGGTTGAAGGTTGCGCCTTATCTTGAACTTTGTTCATGTCCCTGTTAGAGTCAGCTTTGATATTTCCTGAGGCCATTAGATTCACTTCCACTTCTATTGCATCGTTCATCATGTCATATAATGTAGTATATATTCATTCCCTCAACAACAAAGAAAAATCACTTTCAAAGGAATCAACATATTTGAGTTGATCAGCTTTGGGGGGGGTTACCTCAGTAGGAATTAGATTATAGACCTTTACAAATATGGCTGAAAAATCCTACACTGTTTTGTTAGGTGACCTCCTCATGTTGTTATATTGAGTCAACATTTGAAGGGTTTTTTTTTT